>CM065926.1:2872500-3020000 GCA_033439105.1 Magallana nippona | reverse complement strand
TAATAGATAGTACATAAAAGGTGCTAGTATTCGCTTCTTCACTGTCGACCTTTAAGAGAACTTGCGCCCTCACACATTGGACATTCGGGAGATGGAGTAGATTTATATAGTCGTAAATATTCTAATGTTTTAGCAGCTAACAAAAGGAGCTCTGGTGGCGATTTTTATCACCAGGTTAAAACGTCTTTTCTAGAACGCCTCAGACCTCCAAATAACACATTTATATTCCAATTCTTGGCTCGAAAAAAAACTTTCTTATTTTAAAAAAAATGTTGTTTATTAACATTTTTCCCTCATTCTTTTAAATTGTCTTTTTTATCATTACTATTTTTTTTTTTTAAATAGTTTTTTTGAGGGCAAATAAGAAAAAAATTGTATCATATATAAATAACTAAATTCTGTTGCTTTTAATTCCGAAATATAAGATATTTTTAAAAAATCCGAAATAACATCCGAAAAGATGCATCTTAATCTGTATCTTTTTTGTTATCTTACCGATGCTGGTAAAAAAAAAAAGAGAAAATTTCTGGCTGTAGATACGATGTACGGCAAAATACGTGCACGGAAGATAAAGAGAACTAAGCCTCCAAACTTCAAAGCCGCCACATTTCTATCACATTACCTCCTTGAGAAACATCAGAGGAGAGTTGCCTTAAAATTATGCGTGCGTTAAAGCACACTTGCTTCTTCTTTGTTCTGGTTCAACAACAACACGTACATAAAATCATCCACACACATACACACCAAACATCTCAAGTTTCTGGTCCTAAAATTCATACGCGTGATTTTATTTTAGAAAATATCACAGTTTATTAGGATGTTACATTTTATGTATAAATTTGAATTTTATCAAATTTGCAGAAGGAAAAATATGCAAATTAAAATAATTCCTTTCAGAAAAAAAGTATAAAATAAACAAATTATATCTAGTGAATTTGCTGTTTTTCTAGTCAAATATTTTTTCCTTTTTTTTTTAAATTAGATACGAGAGATATATTTTAATTTTTCAGTTAATATGATCAAAAGAAAATTAAGAATATTGTTTGTTTTATCTAAAATTGCAGAATCATTTGGTTTGAACTAATGCTTCATATATTACCTCAAGGAAATTCGAAATTGTTATTTTGTTTATTTTCATCTTACATTTATTTAAAATGCAAATGTCATTTATTTTATAGTCTATTTTTCGGTTAATCCCATGGTAATTTACAAGTCACAAGCGCACTATAACAATTTAACCTCCTTCATTTTAATATTACTGCGAGGCAGATTTTAATGCGCCTTCAAACTTTTTCGTCGTTTTTAAGAGTGTAAAAATGATAAATGAGCCCTCCGTGGTATATAATAATAGATAATAAGTATTATTGATTTGTAAATAAATATGACTGTGTTAATGTCGATTGCCTGGAGACTGTTCTCGGGATTGTACATAGAATAAATCAATGAGAGTTTTACAATGAATACTTAATAAAACACTGGAGTTAACCCCGCCCACAGACACTGTTATTGCTCGACCGATTATCACAAACTATTAGTCGTTTATATTTCTTTTAAACATTAATTCAATGTATAAACATGAATGAAATTAAGAAAAAAAAAACTATACCTATGACGATATTTTAATAAAAAATATTTCAGACTAATTATGGATATTTTTTGCGATGTAAAATTAAGATTAATGTTTGACTTTTCACATAAAAAAAAAAATGAGATCATTATATTCTATTCTCTGATAAAGAATGCTTGATGTAAGTTTAATTCTTCCCCTGACATTACTGCACTCTCAGGATAATCAGATCGTTGTTCGCGATCTATTCTATGGAGTAAAATAATATATGTACTCATCTGTCGAAATCTTATCAGTTATAAAACAAACACGTATATCTTTACTGCGGATATTTTTCTTATAAATTTGATTTAAGTGAATGGTTATGTAACCTCCACACGTGCGAAGCAGCCATCGGATGAAATATTGTAGGTAACGACAAAACAACCCGAGAAATGATATATCAAATTCCTTCATGATGTACACCCGCAAAAAGATACCAATCATTTTCTTGTGGGTTTTTTGTGTTTTTTCTCTCGCCAATACTGTTTTTGTATATTAATTAAAGTTTGTTGTAATAGGAAAACATGTATATAAAAAAAGGCATGCAACAAAACGGTCAAGAAAAAATCTTCTGTTTTTTTTAATCTCGCCTATAATTTTTTTAAATAGTAATTAAAGTTTGTTGTAATAGAACAGAATGTATAAAAGGCCATGAAACAATACTGTTTAAAGTAAAAATGAGTTTATTTAATTAGCAACATGATTTGGATTAAAAAAAAATGTTTAACATATTTAACAATTTGATTGCATTGACTATCTAGTTTGTCGTATGTTAAATACAATAAAACTACCTCCGTGAGCTAAATGTTGATTTTGATTTTTGGAAAGTACTGAGCCCCCTCCCTCCCCCTTCCCCCTAAAAAGAAGAGGGATGGATGATAAAATATGCTAGCTTTACAGCGCGTTTAATTACCATCTGTGTCTATATTTTTGAAATAGTTTTGTAGCTAAATCTCTGAGGAAAAAAATTACAAAGTGCAAGAATATCAATTTTATCACATTATTTAATAGATTTCTCAACTCCATGCATTACGTTTTGAATGTGAACTGACTAATAACAACTAAGTAAGATTTAATATTGTAGAAATGACACATATCAGATTTGTGGTTATTTCAGTGATAGATAGATAATAATTCTAAAATGGTTATTAATAATAGAATTCAGTGTATTTATTATTCAGGAATATATTTCATTTATAAAGGTGTGTGATAAAAACAACTTTCTCATATTTTTTTTTTTTATAATTTCTAAGAAAATGTATGGAATTGTTTTCATCTAAATAAATAACCGTCACGAGTGTTTACTCTAAAAATATAAAAAATTTTCTTCCTTAAAAGAAATAGTCAGTCACAGTTATTTTTTTATAACGTAGTAGACTTAAAAAGATCGATCGATTTTTTCAAGTTGAACGACCTTGCGACATGAAGGCCTTGATATCTAAAACACGTGGCAAATATGTTAATGCATTGCAAAAACAAAGCTCTTGGTTATCAGTGAACAGTAATGGTGTTACAGACAATGTTAAATTATGTGCAGAACACGCTCGGATACTTCATAAAGCTATTCCTTGTCACAGTGCATACCAGGTACTGCCATACGTGAGCCTAGAAAGGCCTGATTGTAGGTGAGGGTGGTACACAGGGGAGGGGGTATTCCAGTGGTACAGAAGGTCCCTGATTTTGTTTCATCACGACTCTCTTGTCCTCTACACTGCGAGGCTTCCAAGGTCGACCATGTACCCTATGAAAGCGTACAATTATGATCAGAATATAATTTTGCCATTTAAAAGTAATATCATTGAAATAAAAGTCTAAGGTCAAGAGTTCACAAACGTGCTACTTCATCTGATGATACCTCTCCAAAAATGAGAGGTTGTCTAAACAATCCAAATTGATAATGTATTTCAATTAATATTTAATATATAGGTAATTAAAACATATCACTACAGTTTTGAACTTATAGATCCTAAAAGGGGTATTCATTGATTCATAATAGAATTTTTCTACCAGAAACATTTTTCTATGCAAATATGGATTTAAAAAAAAATGGGTGTAGAGTTTAGAAATGTTAAGCACAAACTTCGATATAAGTCTCAGTTACTACTGATCTACTTAAAGCATATTACGTTTCCCTTGGAAATAGTTTAAGAGAAATGCGTGAATTTTCCAGGCCACATAATTCGTTTTTTCTTCCGGGGATCGACTGTGTCTTTTGGTAGTAATCCACATCTTACTTCCGGTCTTCCGAAGCGTGGGGTAGTACTTTCTGATTCCCCACGCTTATAGCTTTACTCTAGGTTCACTTGACTGACTGGTTTAGTTGATAATGCATTTACTTGAGGTAAATCGATAGCAGCTACTATAACAATTATTGTTTGGTCTTCTGTAGGTTAGAGAATGTGGCGGTATTCAATAGGGATCGATGTACAATAAATCACAGACTACTGAGCCCGATCCTAGGGACATCTTAATGTAAATGAAATGTTAAAAACGAGAGAAATTCACCGACGCTACATGGAAACTCCCCAAGCGATGTCAGTAAAAGCCAATGTATTTTGATACCGATTTTAATTTGGTAAAGACTTCAAACGATCGGAGAATACAGCAATTTTTGTCAATTACTTTTGGAGAACAATTTGGTGGTCCCTGGAAGTCCCCTATATTATCACTTATAAACAAGGCCTGTTCCAAAAAGAATGGACCACGAGTTAGTTATTAGAAAGGTCGAGTTATTTATGAGGCATATAAGGTTGTTTACAGGTAGTTAAATCAATAAACAGTTCGTTGTCGGTTTAAATTACCACTCAGAGTTATAATCAAATTAAAATTTTCCCCCACTGTACCCCAAAATTAAGCCCCAAAAATTATCTCACCCCATGCAAAAACAAAACAATAAAAAGTAATTTACTACTATTCAAACTAAATTTGTAAATTTGTAAAGCTTGGAACTTGTTGAAAGTTTAAAATCTCTTTTTTTTTCTTGGAAGATAGTTAAAGGGAGTCATGATAGGTCCTCCCGATATCTGAACTGTTTCAGCATCTGCGTCCAAGACGCCGAGATTTCCTGTCGTTGGATATGATAAGCATCTTGCAGTCATTAGACGAAACATGGAGTCTCCCATAGGTTGGCCTTATTACCATAACTCTGTCATGGGTGACGGCAGCTTGACAGATCTACGAGGAAGAGTAAGCGCCCTTGATATTCAAGATAATCTGGAGACTAATGAAAAAAAGAAGACCAGATCCTTTGAAATGATCCGATATCGGCCTTGATTTCTTTTTAGCAAGGCAACATCTGGTCCAGAAATCTCTATACTACTGCACACACATGAAAGGCAGAAAAAAATGTAAATTATTTGAAGAGTATCATTGGAATGGAAAATTTGCGGAAAATACTATCATACTAGACCAACAAAACACTGTATCATCGACCAAAACCACCCGTTATAATTTACAAATATAAATTGGCTCTGTGAGATCCAAACGATGTCTGACGTACACACATGTATATTTTAACCAAATTGCAGTTTCGAGTTTGGGTTCATGGTTGTTAGGATATTTTGCATTCGCACAAATTAATGTCATTGTGTCATCTGTGCTTTAAAAAAAACAAACAAACAAAAGTATGTCAATACGACAGAGAGTTTACATTAAGTTTTCAATATTCACATGGTGTTTTTTTCGCGATGTGTATTCAGTGGACGCTTTTGTGACGTCTCGAGTTCCGAAAAAATTGAACTATTGTAGAATTTTCATTCACGTTATCTCCATATAAATATATTAGCACTGCCTATACCACGCGAACACGTTCTCCTTATACATTACTCAGTTTGATAAGTATTGCCTTCTTCCTCCCAAATCAATGAAATTTAGGAAAACATGTACAATCAAATAAAGTTAAATAAAATGAATTCTTCGAAGCTATGCATAAAAAATAGCTCCTGATAATTGTATCATCTCCAAGGTTGACTATTACCAACTGTAAGGTGATATTATGGTAATATCCAATCCACAGGGAAATAATAATAGGGGAAAATTTTAATAGGATTACATAGAATACGAAATAGGAATTTCTAATAATCCTGTAAGAATTTTATTTCTCAAAGGATTGCTGTATTTCGATCAGAATACTTTTCTTAACAAATAATTTTCTTAGACGAGTGCAAAAATGTCATCTCGGCAATTGCATAACTATCCGGCAACGTATTATAAATATGCATAAATCGGGATTCATATAACATATTTCGGAAAACTTGAGGAAAAAAAATACCATGTAATGAAGTATGTAGCAAAGATGTCTTATTACAGAACTATTACAAGTATGCAGACAGAGGTGACATAACTAAATCCATTTCCAAAGGATCGATCGTGTATGTGCTATTAAAGTATGGTTAAAATCCCAAGACAGGTTGCAGCTACTTATTTCCATTGTAAAGATACTGATTACGTTAAAAAGGAAGCATCAGGTGAATAACAACAGTTTGAATTAAAATGTTTATTAAATAGCATGCACCTTTAAGAAATTTTGAAGTATTATCACCAGTGGATTCAAGTATTACATATTTTACATAGATAATATTGATCGTATGAATTTCGCACTTATCTTTAGAACAACAATGTTAAAGGTTTGTTTCAAGATTTTTCTACTTTATCCTGTAAATGGTTTTATGTTATGTATGCAGTTTTGTGAACCAATTAATTTTAGACTCATTAATTATAATAATTTACGTTCTGCATCTGACATTTTTGTGTAAAAATCGTAATGAAAAACTTGTTACATATTAACACCAATATCAAAACAATACTATCAAAATTCATGACTATATATATATATATATATATATATATATATATATATATATATATATATATATATATATATATATATATATAAAAACATATGTTCAGTGTATTTATATTACTTGAAGGTTTGTCTTATTTTTACCTCAAAATCCCTGAGCTTTGTTGATTCAATGTAGAAAAAAATATCAGAGAAAGTTAACTGACTAAATTTGTCGAAGATTGTCTTCAAATCTTTCCACGATTTGCAATGCAATAAAATATATTAAAAGCAAACACAAGTGTTCTGAAAATAATAATGTTTAGCCAAAAAGAAACCATACCCCATACAATTAAGAAAACGGTTATAGATCTGTATTAAGTTCATGACTTCATTTTGTCTATACACATGTGTATCTATGTTTACACCTTTTTATAAGCAATTGACCTGTAGTAGGGGTTCCGTGTTACTGAGTACAGATAGAGATCCCACACGAACCGTTTGCTGGGAGACCCTTAGTTGCGGGGTGTCGGTATTTTCTTGTTTTTATGAAAATGTTCGAAACTTTCCCATAAATAAAACTTCAAAGTCCCCCTTACCCATAGACCGCCCTGATAACTCACATTAAGATAAAAAATGGATTTGCAGGCAAAATATATGGGCGTCTTTCCCGCAAAAAGTTGAAAAATGTCACCGAATTATTTTTTACGATTGGAAGATAGAAATCTGTAAGTTGGTTTACGTAATGCCCATCTCTTTCTTCAGAGCATGATGAAGCTTTACCACACCTGTGTAAATCTTACTAAACAGAACAATATGCAGAGCGCTAGTCTGCATAAATAGAAACATCTTGATCACAAGAGATGTAAACGCGCTGAAACTGTAGACTCTTTCAAGTTCACTACATCAAGAAGTAACATCTTACCCTCTTGTTCATAAACCTACGCGTACGTCAACCTGGTAATTACCCGGTATGGATGGGGAATTTTACCCATTTACAATTAGAACTAGAAGATCACTAAATGCTTCAATCGCTTTGAGCGTTAAGTTATATGTAACAGCAATTTAAAGAGAGAAAAAAAACTCCACCAAATCGAAATATTGGAAACATAACTTAAAAGTGCACGAACAGTGGTATAGTACTAAATAAATAAGTAGCTATTATTGAAAAAAAACAAAAAAACAAAAAAAAAAAAACAAAAAAACATGGATCTGAGATAATCGAGGTACTTCTTCTTGGTCACCACTGCTGGGGTATAAATCTTAATTCTGTTGGTCTTTTTTCGTCTGTTTTGACAGGCGACCGTTTTGTGAGTGGCGGACCGTTGGCGTGTTAATGGTTCGTATAGAGCAGCAGAAGGGACTCGACAGTGCCGAGGTGTAGAAGCCTTTTAGCGGGTTTGATCTTAATTAAACTGCAATAAAGATATTAACACCCCATAAACGACTGCATTACGTGATTTCTAATAGTGCTCGTCTGCTTAAAAAAATACAGCAAAGATGAAGATAACAGAGTGATATTTCAGTTTAAGATTTCCTCAGATACGTCCGCTGGCGTTAACAATGAAACAGATCCAGTTTCCCTATATATGTAATCTAAGAGATACAGTAACAGTTATTACAATCGCCGTTAGTGTAAGCAATGCCAAATTAAGGTAATTTCATTCTAGAATATGTATCTGTATTACATGTAACAAATATAATTACCTAAAATGATTCAAACGACTATGGTTATTTATTACATGTATGCACAGGAGCTCAACATATTTAGTGTGCCTTTTTAATACAATATACAAAATTTAATGTCAAACATTAAAATAATTATATTATAAAAAACCATGAAATTATATAAATTCTATATATTCAAACGCAATTCATGAATGTGCTGATATGCATGGACGAGAAACGGTACACTGATGCTGTAGGTTCGATAACTCGTATAGGATAACTTTTCTAGCCGTAGAGTTATCCCGCTTAAGCAGATGTCGAAAATTAATTATATAGCATCAACCATAAAATAGATAAAATAAATATCGTTGGAATTCTAATTCATTATGCTACAGTCATATCATATGTATATCGCAAACGTTATACAAAGCATTAATTCGCATATCCAGATGTACGCGTACCTATATAGATAATAAATGCAATTCGATTTTAAACGCAAAACTTTTGTATTCCAGTCTACGATACCATCGGTTATAATAACTTTAAACAGTATTAAATTTCTATAATTTTTTTAATGTAAAATTAATGTTTAAAAACTTAGTTCACATATTCTTGTCCTGAAACATACCAACAGCAATAATTCACAAGAAATTTTCTAGTAATTTGTCATGTTTTAAACTTTGAATTTACTGGGTGGGTGTCATGTTGTAAATGTTGTATTTATACCCACCCACTGAATTCAAAATTTACAATATGACAATTTATAGAATTCAAAATAAAATTCACAAAATAATAAAAATAATCCTATGTTCTTTCTTTGGTGATTCATGTAGGTAGCTATCATTGCAGGTATAAAATACATAATCCGCTTTTGCAAATTATGAATCCCCAACGAAATCACTGTACTGTTTTTATTTACATCCATCTCCGAATCATTTATTCAATGATCCATGTGAAGTGAGTAAAGTACGGATGTTTATTATATCGTCGATGAACGTTGCAGTGAAAAATCAGCCAATTTGCAATACTCTGGCAATCCTAAATGATTTTCTAAAACTCCTATAGGAATTATATTTACTATAGGAAATATGTATTTCCTGTGGGAATTTGATTCAGATCGGTAGTTTTCCGATTGGAAATTAAGATTTCCTATCGGATTTGTTCGAATCCTATCGGAATTGAAATTCCTATAGGAGGTTCTTTCCTTCCGGTAGGAAATACCAAATATCCTACAGGAAAAATTTTTCCTATGGGAAAAAGTATTTTCCTGTAGGAATTTATTTTTTATAAAGGTAAACTTCTCACCTGAAAAATGAGATATATTTATTACAAAGGTGGTGATAAACTCTATACACAATGGTCTATCATATGGCATATTCGAATTTTTCGATACATGCAGTTTAGACGGTTGCGAAAATAACACCTTTGCACTGGCATAATAATCTGGCACAGTGTTTCCAGTAAAGAAAAAATCCATATAATTAACCATTTAATTTGGCTTTTCTATATTTTGATATGGAACTCTTTACATTTAAAGTGTAAAATTTACACATTAAAGTGTAAAATATACACTTTTATCTGTAGAATTTATACATTAATCAGTAAAAATCACACATTCATCTGTAAATTTCACACTTAAAGCTGTAAAATTCAAACTTTAATATTTTAAATTTACACTTTAAAGTGTAACATTTACACTTATCTGCAAAATTTGCACTTTAAAGTGTAAAATTTACACTTTAATCCGTAAATTTTACACTTTAATCCGTAAAATTCACACTTAAAAGTGAAAAATTCACACTTTAAATTGTAAAATTCACACTTTTAATTGTAAAATTCACACTCTGTTCGATTCGGGTGTAAGACAGACAATGGCCATGTGCAATGGGCGATTCTTTCATAATTACGGAAACATAATAACTGGCGGCCGCTACTTGTTTATCTGGCATAATGATGTCATGTATTTAAGACCTAGTATTTTGACATTACAATTTCTCTGTGATATTTTTATGAAAATAAAAATAAGAAATTAGTTTGTGCTTTTATCGATTTTAAACAGGCGTTCAATACTGTATGAAAAAATGACAATAACAAACCGTCAACCATCTCAAAAATCCATAAAACGAAATACAAATTCAAAGCAGAGCAACACGGACCTCCAAAGAGATAGAGGTAGGATCAGGTGCCTAGGAGGAGTGAGAGGTAGGATCAGGTGCCTAGGAGGAGTGAGCATCCTCTGCTGATCGGTCGCACCCGCCGTGTGCTCCTTGTCACAATTGAGCATGTCATAATCGAGGTAAATGTCAAAATCGGGAAAATGTCATAATAGGGAAAACACGAAACGTTGATGATTTGGTTTGTTTGTGATGGTCAAAATACAAACCTTGTATAGAGGACCGGCCTGTGGAGCAAGCTTATTTTGAGTGGAATTAACGGGAAATGTTTTAGATATATTAAAAACATGTACATGGGTATAAAGTCATTAGTAAAACTAAATGGTATTTCCTCGATTTTTTTTAATGCAACGTATGTATAAGACAAGGAGAAAACCTTTCCCCGTATTTATTTTCTTTGTACATCAACGACCTAGAAAACTTTCTATTTGAAAATGACATTATTGATTTGCAAAGCATAAGTAATGAATTTGAAAATGAATTATTACTACATTTGAAACTTCTTTTATTTTACGCCGACGATACCGTCATAATGGCGGAATCTGGGGAATGCCCTCAACGAATTTTATACATATGGTTCTCGGTGGAAACTTAATGTTAATGTTAATAAAACAAAAATAATGGTTTTCTCCAAAGGTGAAATATCGAAAAAGTTTTCTTATTATTAAGAAGTTATTGAAAATGTTAAAGAATTCAAATACCTGGGTATCGTTTTATCAAGAACTGGTTCATCTACTAAAGCAAACAAAAAAGATTTTGTATGAACAGGCTCAAAAAGCCATGTATGGTGTTATAAATTAGAAATTTTTTTTTATTATTATTATTTTTAAATTCTTTTTTTTTTTTTTTTTTTTTTTTATTTTAATTTCTTCTTATTATTATTATCTTTTATTTTTTCATTTTTTTTTACTTTTATATTATTTTTTTTTTTAATTTACCAGTAAATTGTCAATTTGATATGTTTGATAAGGTTGTTTTACCAGTTTTATTGTACGGCTGTGAAATTTGGGTTTTTGAAAATTTAGATATTATTGAATGTGTGCAACAACGCACTTTGAAAAATTCCGCACTTTGAAAAAAAAAATTTCAAAATGCGTTAAATTTGGGACCAATTCAACGCACTTTGAAAATTTTTTATTTTTTTTTTTACAAAGTGCGGTTGGTTGATATGGTTGATATTAACGCACTTTGAAAAAACAATTGTGCAAGGTGTAGTCGAAGTCGTTATGACCCTCAAATATGATAGTTTAATGTTTTAACCTAGTTTTGCTCGATAAGACATTGAAAAGAGAACCCATGAGATTTTTAGCTTTCCTAAATAACAATTTCGCAATGAAAAGGCTTGTCGATATGATCATTTAATGTAATAATTTACACATGAAGAAGATAGTTCAAAAGGTAATTTAGATATGTAAATCAAAATATCGCATGGACTGCACCAATTAGTCGTCAGCCATTCTTCCAAATTCCAAATGTAATTTATCTTTTTACTCTCTAAAGAAATAAGAAAATGATTAATTAAGGAACACAATAGCTGACCTATATACGGCGTTTATAGGCTTATGAACAAATATAATGACAAAGTATATCGAATACAATACTAGTACATGTAAGCATATTTTTGGAAAATTAATGCAAAAAAGTGCAGACTCAAATGCTGATTTTTGAGTTGATATGTTTCAATATAATTATTTTATTGGAAATTAAAGAGTGTTTACAAAGAAATATACACACTTAATCTGAATAAAACGAAATCAGTTAAGAGCAAAGTAAATATTTTGTGATTTATACATTTTTTTTTCAAAGTGCGCACTTTAAAATTTTTTTTCAAAGTGCGTATTTTTTTCAAAGTGCGTTGCCACAAACGTGTACAAAAATACTCATAAGCTGTGAGAACAAAATTGTATATACAGTGTATAGACATTTTCACATCATTTTAATAACAGGTGTAAAAGCCCATAGATAGATTGTATTCAAAGAATATTGAAAATGAGCGGGCTACAATATGTTTGGCACAACCATAATTTTGTCAAAATAAAATGGTTATACTGTAAATCAAAGATTAAAAGACCAATTTGTCCAAATGTGGTCCAATGATATAAATTGTTCTTCCAGAGGCCATGTATAAAATTTTAGAACCTAATTTTGGCTTTGAGAAGTATCTCGATATTTTATCGGTAAAACTAAGAAAGAAATTCATAAAATATTGTACATCAAACCATCGTCTCCTATAGAGACAGACAGATGGTATAACATTCCTTTAAATGAGAGACTATGTTTATTGTGTAATAAAGGTATCATTGGCGATGAGTTTCATTATATTTTTCGGCCCTAGAAGAAATAAGGGGAAAAATATCTCACAAAATATTGGAAAAGACCAATTTTTTTTTTTTAAGTTCCCTGAACTTATGACCAATTATAATTCTACATCTTTCTCTAAAAAATTGTGTGTATTTATTTCAAATATTTTCGATGCTGTATGTTTTCCTGAGTTGTTTTCTTATTTTGATCCTGTATACCATAGTCTTACATAAGTACGAGGGTTGTCCCAAAATAGTGTATAAAGGACACATAACATAAAATATGTTCACAGCAATGTCATAAGACTTCTATGTTTTCTTCAATGACCCTTTGAAATGACGGTACTGAAAAATTCAAATCTGTACTTCATTTATTTCTTGAGATGAATAATTAGTAACAACAAATTTTGTCAGGCGGCGCAATGTGCGACGTCAAACATTCCCAGTCTTTACGTTGTTGCTAAACCGTCTACATCGTTTACGATAACATTTACATTTTATTTCCGAAAATGTATTGAAACAAATATTTTCTTTGAACATATACCCTGAGTGGACATTCGCCATACATTTCTAGTTGTTTTTTACAACTACAAGTACAAACGATCTGTCGACTCCAAACTTGCATGCCCTATATTACCTGTATTCTAACATCCGTCCTATCGAAATGTGTCGTTCAGCATTTTGACGTCCATTTCTATCGGTCGGGGTTTCTTTTCCCACTTATTGTCACCATATATAGAATTGTCCGAATAGCTCCAATGTTATTGGACTATTTATTCATAAATGCAAGAGATATTGTTAATTTTTTTTTTAATTCAAAAGCCGCTTAGGATTTTCTTCAATGTCTTCACAAAATGTTATCAGTGTATGCTGCGCCGCCGTAAAGGCTGACGTCGTCCTTTTATTACGAGTTAACACCTCACTCCGTCGCAAAACGCGCTATAAAATTATTAAAAGTTTTGTTACAGCCAAAATATTTTTTGAGTAAACAATAGAACTATTACCAAAAATAACAAATATAACTTGGTTTGAGCGAATAAACTTAACTGAACTGAACCTAGTTTGAAATATTCACTAGTTGAATAATTTCGGTCCATAGTGCTTCGATTAAAATCATCGCAAATGATTAAAACTCTCAAATGTATGTGTATATATGTGCAGGTTTTACAGGATAAAGTGTGAATTTTACACTTAAAAGTGTAAAATTTACAGATTAAAGTGTAAATTTTACAGATTAATGTGTAACTTAAACAGATTAAAGTATAGATTTTACAGATTAAAGTGTAAATTTTACAGATAAAAGTGTAAAATTTATAGATTAAGTGTGAATTTTACAGATTAAAGTGTAAATTTTACACTTTAAAGTGTGAATTTTACAGATTAAAATGTAAAATTTACAAATTAAAGTTTAAATTCTACAGAAAAATGTGAATGTTACAGATTAAAATGTAAAACTTACAGATTAAAGTGAAAAATTAAATTTACACTTTAAAGTGTGAAATTTACAGATTAAAGTTACTGTATAAATTTTACACTTTAAAGTGCAAATTTAGCAGATTAAAGTGTAGAAAATAAAAAAAAATTTGACGTGCAAATGTGGCACTAATACGCTTCCGTAACTTACAGCACAGGCAAATCCTGAAACACCAAGGGCAAATGAGAACTTTAATAAAATAGTAGCTTGCAAAGCAAATGTAAAAACAAGCCAAGTAAATGGAGATATGTTTACTTTTTTATTAGTTCAATTATTTTATTGGTTCAATTAAAAGAATAATTTTCATATTTAAGGTTTGGAAAAATAAACTCATTGGATATATTTATCATTTTCATCCCATATCATAAACTGTCACACTGGTTTTATTAATATTCGTGGGCATTAATTTTCGTGGATTTGATGACAGTTACAGTTTTAGGGATACGTAAATTCGTGGACAAATACACTATCAATACATTGTGTTGTTAAGAAATTGAATTATATTAACCTGATGAATCCACTCAACAATGAAATCCGCGAAAATTGTTTTTTTAAGGAATATTGATGAAACTACAATATACATGCATGTATTGAAATTTTATAAATATAAAAAAAACAAGACACTCTCTGTTTACAACTCAAGGGAGGTTAATTAGGGCTTATTTAATGTTTTGTTTTTTTCAAAATTGAGTTTTTCTATGTCAAACATGGTTTTGATATTTATTTATTTACATGTGTAGAGTAAACTTTACCAATAAGTCCACCGACTCATCAAACAAAAACTATGAAGATGAAGGTAATACTTAATGCTTTACAGAATTATATCTTTATCGTATATCGCTTTTAGCTGACATTAAAATATTGATTACCCATTATAATATTTTATACTATAAAATTGTGACCATACCTTTTTAAAATATTAGACCATTTCTCATAATCCTCTTTACCGTAAATTACCATACTGAAGATGACATGCCGACAGAAAAGCGAATGAGAACTCTTTGATGAACACAAAGTGGCAAAATCGATTTATAATAAAGCATTATATTTCGCTAAATATTGAATTTTTTATTCCTTATAATTAGGGATGTCAACGAGTACCCGGTTAACCGGGTACTCGATGGAACGTCTGAGTATCGAATACTAAAATCGGTACTCGGTTACTCGGATGTATATTTATACCAGCACTTTCTAAAGAAAGTTCGGGTATATTGTTGTTACCCTGTTCCGTCTGTCCGTCCGTCTGTCCGTCCGTCCGTCCGTCCGTCCGTCTGTCACGTTTTACTTTCTCAAACTGCTCTTACATCTTATAAACCAGCAAACTGAACTCTTGGAGTATGATTTGGGGTGTCATGTTGTTTTGTAAAAAGGTTTCAAAAATTCTCTGGTAGTCCTGGGGGTCAAATAATTGGTGAAAAATGACGTTTTTTGACAAAAAACCTTCTTCCTCGAACTCCTTTTACATTTTCAACAGTAGACAAATCATCTCTTGGAATATGTTTTGGGGTGTCCTATAGATGCGCAATAAGATTTCGGAAATTTCAATTTTGTCCTGGGGGTCATTAAATGGCTGAAAAATGACGTGTTTTTTTTTTTTACAAAAAGTCTGGTTTCAAAAAACGTCAATTTCTTTTTGCAGTAGCCTAATGATCTAATAGGATATGCTTCGGGGTGTCATGTTGACGTGTAATCATGTTTCAGAATTTTTTTTTTATCATGGGGGTCTGTGGGCATCAAAAAATGACGTTTTTTTGCAAAAAAAATATGGTTCTCAGAACTCCTCTTACAATTTATGCAGTAGCTGTGTCATCTCTTGAGATATGATAGGGACTGTCCTATAGATGTGCAATAAGGTTTTAAAAATCTAAATTTCATCCAGGGAGTCAAATAGTAGCTGAAAATTGACGTTTATTACTCCTAAAAAAAAACCTACTTCTCAGAACTCCTCTCATGATTTAATGAATAGCCACAAACTGCTCTTACATCTTATAAACTAGCACACTGAACTCTTGGAGTATGATTTGGGGTGTCATGTTGTTTTGTAAAAAGGTTTCAAAAATTCTCTGGTAGTCCTGGGGGTCAAATAATTGGTGAAAATTTACGTTTTTTGACAAAAAACCTTCTTCCTCGAACTCCTTTTACATTTTCAACAGTAGACAAATCATCTCTTGGAATATGTTTTGGGGTGTCCTATATATGCACAATAAGGTTTCGGAAATTTCAATTTTGTCCTGGGGGTCATTAAATGGCTGAAAAATGACGTGTTTTTTTTTTTTACAAAAAGTCTGGTTTCAAAAAACGTCAATTTCTTTTTGCAGTAGCCTAATGATCTAATAGGATATGCTTCGGGGTGTCATGTTGACGTGTAATCATGTTTCAGAATTTTTGTTTTTATCATGGGGGTCTGTGGGCATCAAAAAATGACGTTTTTTTGCAAAAAAAATATGGTTCCCAGAACTCCTCTTACAATGTATGCAGTAGCTATGTCATCCCTTGAGATATGATAGGGACTGTCCTATAGATGTGCAATAAGGTTTTAAAAATCTAAATTTCATCCAGGGAGTCAAATAGTAGCTGAAAATTGACGTTTATCACTCCTAAAAAAACCTACTTCCCAGAACTCCTCTCATGATTTAATGAATAGCCACATCATATCTTGGGGTATGATAGGGGCTGTCATATAGTCATGCAATAAGGTTTTAAAAATTTAAATTTCATCCAGGGAGTCAATAGAAGCTGAAAATTGACGTTTATCACTCTTGAAAAAACCTACTTCCCAGAACTCCTCTCATGATTTAATGAATAGCCACATCATTTATAGGGATATAACAGAGGCTGAGCTATAGATTTGCAATAAGGTTTTAGAAATATAAATTTGATTCTGAGGGTCAATGCTATCTGCAAAATGATGTTCCGTCCCATAAAAAACCTAATTCCTGGACCTCCTCTTATCTCTTGTGATTGAAATAACGTACCATAAGATGCTTAAGGAGGAAGAATATATATGCTTTATGGGTGGGGATCACAAGCATTTTTTTCAAGTTATTTGATCATTCTTGATTTTGGGAGGGTGGGGTGGGGTTAGGGTGACCCCCAGATGCCATGACCTACTAATACCACAAAAAGATTTGCCTTGACATGGTCATGGTTCAAGAAACAAAAATATATATGGTTTTGGAGTGGGGATTTCGATGATTTTGAGGATATTTTAAAAATATTCAACTATTCATGTTTTCTATTTAAGAGGAGAGGGGGTTGTTTAAAAACAACTCCGGGGGTGGGGAAATGACCCAATGGGTAGGGGCCAATTTGTCTTAAATGTATCTTGACATGATCAGCAGAATTGGACAGAATTATCACTATAGGGCATCTGCAGAGTGGGGCCCTAAATAGTTACAAAATCAATCTACAAAAAATATTGATAATATGTTATACATGTATTTAGAAATGTCTTTATTTTCAAAATGATTAACAAATTCATCAGTCAAAATAACCGATTGGCAATTCTGCAATTGATTGCAAGATCCCTAGTATAATATCACATGTATTTTTTTTTATATATAATTATACATGTATGTTAACAATCAGTATTAAAATGCACAAATTTTCATGAGTCATAAATCTTGACATACCACATATCTCTTGACAAAAAAGAATAAGCAATTTAAAATAAAAGAAAATTAGTCATTAACTCTTTTTCTATTACTGGTGTATGATGATGGGGTAGGGGGTAAAATGGGAAAAAAAGCTGCAGCATGCTTTCATTCTCACTAAAAATGTATATCTAATCCACACATCCTGGGGATGGGGAACGGTTAAGGCCCCTTCCCCTTCCTCCCTATTATAACTCATATAAACATGATATTTAATACCCAAATTTAATACAAAATAGGGTCAATATGGAGTCAACTCAATAGTATAACAAATGAAAAAATAAAAAAATTCTGCAATTAAAATGACAGAAACTGTAGATAAGCTTATTTAAATACAGATGATGATACAGTATGCTGGCAAATGGAGATCACATTTTAGAAAGTGAAAGTAAAACTTAACTGTTTTGTATACCGGTGTCTCATAACATTGCGCTACTACATGTATTATACTTACCTATATTGGTCAACATCATAATGATAATCCAATTAGCATAATACGAATTCCTTTAGCTGATCACCACAAAAGAAACAGTTATTCATGTTAATTAATCCTATTCTGCATATCAAGAAAACATATGCATGTACACCACGTGAAACCCATCTAACCAAAGAGCTGGGTAAAACTAGTACCCGATGCAACCTGTAGACCTGTGTTGTGTACGTAACTTCAGACAAAGATCATTTAATTGTAACATATTGCATGTGGCCTTCTTTTTGACTAAAACTAGTACAAGAGAGTGTTATTTAGAGGCAAACACTTGGTGCGGGTATTACTGTCTAATGACAGCATCTAGTTTTTAATATTTCTAAGTTTATTTAATAATGCATTAATAATGCATTAAAATGTCCATTGCATTAATAATGCATTAAAATGTCCATTGCACTTGTACATACAGTAATTAGGATTTCCTACGCCTCTAAATATGCTAAATGACCGTTATCGCCTGTGGCAGTGTTTATATAGTAATCATCGTGACCAAGCACCTGTTACCTAGCTTTTCTCACCTTTGGCTGTCTTCTACCCTTATTTTTGGCTTACTTTAATGATTTGTTTTCACTGAACATCGTTTATATAGTCTATTATAAAAATTAGATAGCACACAGTAGAGAAATTGAACAGACCTAAAATGCCGCCACCGACTTCAAAGGTCTGGAAATATTTTAAAAGAACTGAAGATTCAAAAAAACGTAAAATGTCAGCTGTGCGAAGTAAACTTATCCTATACGGGGGGAACCACAAACATGTTAAATCACATTCAGTTTCAGCATATTTGCGTGAATATGTGAACACAGATGACAAAGATCCGATCAGCTGGTGGAAACAAAACTCTACTAAATACCCTCGACTCTCCGTTCTGGCTCGACGCTATTTAGCGATCCCAGCAACGTCTGTTCCTTCAGAGAGGATATTTTCATCAGCTGGACTCATATTAACAAAGCTTCTCAGTAGACTATCTTCTTCTTGTGTTGATCAGATATTTTTTTTAAACAAAAACAAAAACGTGAACAATTTATGATTTTATTTCTTGTGTTTATCCTGCGTTTATCTGAGAAACTGGAGTCGGATTAACAAAGCTTCACAGTAGACTATCTTCTTCTTGTGTTGATCACATAAAAAAACCTTTTGAACCATTTATGATTTTATTTTATGTGTTTATCTTGTGTTTATCTGATAAATAAATTGAACTTTAAAAAAAAATGTTAATCAAATTTCGTCAGGCACGAAGTGCTCATAATTCTTTCAACAGAAACACACTAACAGGGAAACCTCCCATTAGATCATGTGGTTTTATTTCTACAAAAGTGACCAAGGTTTTACAGTTATCAATGTACTTGTTCATATTTATTTACACTTTTACCGAGTACCCGGGTACTCGATCGGAAAAACGTCCGAGTAACCGAGTACTAAAAATTGACCGATTTGACATCCCTACTTATAATGCAATTGTCTATTATTATATAAAATACATACATTTAAATGTATTATGCTCTCGATTGATTAAACATAGTTCAAAAACATCATGCTGATAGATACCGCTTTTGTGTGTCTGGGTATTTTAACAATAATCCCAATGTATAAAATCTTTATCCTCTTTTTACTCTCAAGTGAAATTTATCAGATCCAGAGAGGACTTCATTAGGGGAAAATTTCTTCACATCACTAAATGTTCACACAATACTGTTTTTATTACACCAAACCCCAGCATTATGTTGCTGCTGTAAGGAAGACAACGAGTTCTTAAGTTTGCTTACTTTATCAAAGCAAGAATGTAGATGTTCTGTCTATCATAATTTAGTTTTTTTTACCACGAGACATATTTTGTATGTAAAAGTGTTAACTTTGTGGTTTTTGTGTTGTTGTTTTGCCCTGTCACATTACTGTATAGACCAATACATGACGATCTGTGGCTTCTAATCACAACACTACTTATTTCTTGCATTTTGAGTAATGTTTTAACTGGGGGTCAGTCTCGTTGCCCTGCTAACAAAAAATATGTATTGAATTTATTTTTTCTATATTAAATGTAAATATGGTTAAAATGACACAATATTTTGTATTACTGAAAGAAGTATTAGAAAAATAAAACTACAAATGAGGTCATGCAATCATTTTTTCTTTATGTACAGAGCTGTAATTACTTTTGAAAAATGTATAAAATCATTGTAAAATGAATTCAGGTATTTAAAATTAATGAGTTTAAATGCTATTGAATTTTCAGATTTATTAATTGTTTTAATTTTAATAACTTTAAAAAAGAACACCAGCCTCTTTACTGTAAACACTGTGACACAAAATCAGGTGCGGAGAATTATTTCTGAGGAAATGTGTAAGAAAGGCCACCATCTAAGTGGAGATGAGTGCAGCAGAAAGTTTCGCTCACTTAAGAATAGGTTTGGAAATACACAACACCAGAGATATCCTAATAGATTTGAAAAATCCCTTACATTTAGTTTAAGTTAAATGAAAAATTACAAATATAAACCAATTATTATTCTTAGACACTTTAACTTATAAAATAGCATATCTTTGTTTCACAACAAATATTTGTATCATTCCTCATTTCCTCGTGTTCCTGTCCTTTTTAATTAAAATTTAACAAAAAGTGAACAAAAGTGACTTGTTTGATATACACAGTAAGATTTTTTTCAAGGAATATCCACCCCCACCCCCCCCCCCCCAAAAAAAAATAAATTAGTATCATGTTTAATTGTTATTGTTCCTATGTGTTGATCGTATACCGTAATGAGTACAATGCATTAAAAAGTCTAGTAGGTTTCAAATTGCTCTTAAATTAATGATGCAAATATGTGTAAATCGTTCTTAAGGTATTCAAACATCAGAGATTTTGACTCTGAATTACTTACTATAAATTTTGCATATGGAACATTAAGAATTGTGAAATATCTGACCAAAATGTCATTAAAGAAGGAGCATTTAAATGAGTAGTTAAAACAATTATAAATGCGTTTGTTTCAATTATTAATAAAATGGAAACATTTTTTACAAAGTGCCATCATAGAGGAAGCTGAAAACAATGAATTTTGACTGTTTTAGCAATGACTGATATCAACACATTTAAGTGGTGAATTTTAGGTACAAAATCATAAATGAAAAAACTCTAAGACTAGGCTTGGCCGTCAGTCTTGGAGATTCTTCTCACGCATGCAGGATTCGTTGCATTGGCAGAGCCTCGTCCAAGACCGTGAATCTTGTCCCCTCGGTGGAATTTCACAATCCCACATTCGTAATAATGAATGATTCTATTATTCTCAATAAGAAAGTAATGGTTGCACCTTTTTTCATATAGTGACCTTGCACTTGCACAAATGATCAAAGCTCAAGGTCAGGACATATTTACAGGTCATAAGCAATCTTTGTGTCAAATTTAACCTTCCAATCATTTTCCATTACAAGCATTTTTTAAGACAATGACCTTGAACTTGCACAACTGACCCTTGGTCAAGTTCATGACACAACCGCAGGTCATAAGCAATCTTCATGTGAAGTATGAACTTCGAATGTTAATAAAGGAATAAAGCAGACACAAGTTATGATCTTCTTCTTTCAATGACCTTGGACTTGCCCAAATGACCTTTGGTCAAAATCATGATACACCTTCAGGTCATTAGCAATCTTTGTGTGAAGTAATAACATCCATTTATGTTTCTCCATAAGTAAGATATGGAACGGACGCGATTGCACAGATACACAAACGGATAATGTGATTCCTATTTGCCCCCCCCCCAAAAAAAAAAATCCAACAAACTTTGTTTTGCGGGGGTATAAATAACCCCTCTCTTATTATTTTCACAATGCACACTTTCACTCTGTATTCTCTGATCCACATCTTCCAACATAACTTCATTCTCATCCAGACTGTCATTAAATAAAATAAAGTTGTGCAATACACAGCATGTAAATATTGTACTGGAAATGTTCTCTACATTCCGTATATCAAGAAACTTGAGCTTCCTAAACTTACCCACAAGGAGTCAAACGGCCCTGTCGAGCTCAATGTCCACTCTTGAGGAGCTGATATGGAGTATGCAGAGTCACCTGAAATATAAAATTTAGGTGGCAATTCCCGAACCTCTTGAAAAAAAGGACTGTTTCTGTATATCCTGGCAAAATGAACTGATTCAGGGGTTCCGCAGAAGACGTCCAAAACTTTAATCTGCTTGTAGGTTCATTGCTTGGAAACCTTTTCGGCAAATATAGGATTCCCTAAATGCACTTCGCCCGCTGATTGGATTGTACGTCCTATCAATGGCCACCACTGCATTAGGGAACCCTGTCCGCGATGCAAATGATTCAGCTAACAGGTTTCGCTCATAATCAGTTCTAGGTCAAGATATAAGATATTTGAGCAACACATGATCTTTATATAAACTATTAAATTGACCTGAAATAAAATATAAAATTCCTTTATTCATAGCAAAACATTCTGCCACATTTCGTAATGTTTCCGTGTTTCAAGAAACCAACTACAGGCTAGAGTTATTCTTTCCAACTAAACACTTCTCAAATTTTGGTCCAATGATATTTATGAACTCCTGAAAAATAAACCAGTTCAATGTTTTGGCAATGCCTTTATCTTAACATAGGAAACTACTGTGTTAAGGTATAAAAAGTATGGATGAAACATTCACCCCCAAAAACTATGTACATATTATATAAATGACACAAATATTATATACATATCTATATATATAGAAATATTCACAAGGAATGCATTAATACTGGTACTTCCAGTTAAATGACCAACTGATAGAAGTAGAAAAGAGTGTAGTTGGTTATAAAAAAATTCCCTATTTTATTCACTACTGCAGAAATTTATGTACATAAGTAGTGATGGGATTTGAACCCATAGATCTTCATATAAGACAGTTAGCAAAACAGGATTTGAGATAGGGACAAAGGAAGATAAAAGGGAACATGCATTAAGAAAAGGAAATATGGATAGGGAATATGGATCAACACCAAGAAAAAAATTATATATTGGGCCGAAGGAAATAACTTGGTCACAGGATTTAAACAAATAAATTCATTTTGCAGTAAACCGTGCTCCTTTTTTGTTAATCATACCTTCAGTTACTAATTGTTTATAATTTGATATGAATATTGATCAATCATTATAGATGTAGGAAGAAGTCAGTATTTTTGAAGAGGGTTGGCTTATTTCAACTGCAGAAAGCACACAGCTAAAATGTGAAGCTGTTCTACCTGTTCAATCCTGACCATTCTTCGCCGGCCATGCCATGATTGCAACTCTGACCAAGTCAAAGTTGATAACATAACATGACTTTCTTATTTTGGCCGGTCATGATTTACAATCCTGGCCTACTCAAGATACATCCCATCTTTTACATCTTGACTATGCAATATTTCCTATCCCGACCAGGTCATGTTTAATCCTGGTCAAGTCATGATTTCATTAGCCATGATGCATTACTTCCTAACGCAGTCAAGATTTATTGTTTCACGCGGCAATCATAGCCAAGTCAGGATTGCATTGCATTACTTCTAAACGCGGTCATTTTTTCTTTTACAAACCAAGTTTTTTTCAAAATTCACGTGTGTTGTAAATGTGAATAATATATAACTATAATAATGTCATTTGGTTTTCCGTTTATCATTTATTTTGACCTGTATTTAATATCGTCGAGGAAATTCAGATTGGTTAAGTTTGTTTGTATGCATTCTTTCAGCATTATGTGCATAACTTTCATTATAATCATACATATAGTAGATGCTTATTTACCCTTAGTCCCATAGTAATGAATATTTGGTGGGAAACTGTATCAAACTTTGATTACGTCTGTTTAACTTTTAGCGGGAAATCTCAAGGTTTACTTTTGTAATTCCGAGCCCGATCTCGACTTTATTTGTGTTAATAATTTAATAAATATCGTGAATCTTGAGTATTTGTATAATGAGAACTTATAGTTGTGTATGGTAAATAAATATTGTTTCATGTAAATTACTATTGTAGCTGGAATGGGTTCAATTCACGTTGTCCCCTATTTTTGTTTACAATAATATTTTAAAGTTTCTAGCTTATCTACTTACTTCCGTTGCTACTATAAATAGGTTCATCTAGACATAAAGATCAATAGTAAACTTCCACTCCTGTTCAATCATAAAAGAAAATGTCAAGCTTTTGTTTATACTTTCGATTGGTTATTATACCGGAAGTAACCTTTTTCAGGTGGTGCTAAATACAGTCAAAGGTCATACCCTTATAGTCTATTCACTTAAATTATTTTCGGCCCGTAAAAGTTAGGTGTTAGGTTTTATTAAAGGGAATTTTTGTATTTTACCCTAGCTCTTTCCCCCGGCTAGGTGGGCTAGCGTTCCCGTACGCTTGGATGAGGGGTGATTTTTGATGGTGATTTTGATAGGAATTTTTAATAGTGACGTTTTCTCAAACAGTTTTCAACCAAATATTTTTATATTTTACATTTACAATTAATGACCTAATGTGCAGACCGGAAAAGGTTCTGGAAATGAAATTCCGAAAAATAAGGGATCTGGAGTGGTCAATATTCAAAACAGCCCTTTAGCTGTAATTTTTTATTTTTCATCCGATTTTCAAAATCTTTTCGGTTAATAGTTAAGAATAAAGAGTTCAATTTAAAACTTATGGTCCGAGGGGCCACCTTTTGACTCCTAATAGGGGTTTTAAGGGCCTGAAATGATAACTTTATCACAATTCAAAAAATTAAATTTCAAGAGTTATCTCGCTTTGTACAATGAAAGATAAGCATTAGAGCTATAGGTATACAAAAAGTCTTGAGTCATAAACGAGTACTTTCTAACATATGAATTTTTGAAACTTTTCTTCAAGAAATAAACGATATATTTGGATATAAAGTTCTGGAGTTGTCTTTCTTTGGGTATTTAAAGTTCCTTCAAGTTCATATATGGGAATATGTTTATAAGATATGTTCTCATTTTATGATACACAATCTCTGAAAAAAATAAGAATTTAAATAAGGGGCTTAGGGACTGTCGAAAAGCCCTTCCTTTTTGTTGAAGACAAAAACAGGTCTAGTTTTGTTTTGTTATTTTCTATAAAATCGTAAATAAATATTGTTGTTTGTCGAAACTGGGTTTTTCATTGCAGTGTGCTTAAAGGTGTCAAAAGTGAAATATATATTATTAAACTTAAAAGTAAGACCAAGCAGAATCTCTAATCACAAAGAACCTGGGAAATAAATTAAAACAACATAGAAAACAGTAAACATATTAAATATTCAGAGTGTGATTCTGACCTGACCCGTCCTATTACAAAAATGGTGCCGTCTACCTAGGATTTGAGCCCGCTGTATTTGGCTTTTTAGAGTGATTTTTGGGTTGTTGGTAAAACCACTTGTGTATTTCACGCCCACGTATTTTTTAGTCAACTGCTTTGTTATACCCTGTTTCAATAAACATAATTTAAAATTCGCGCTAAAAATTAGATCCGCGAATTGAAAATTTAGCGAAATCTCAAGATTTGTGTAGGGTGCCGGATGGTCAATCAAAGGAAACTTAAGTTGATTCAGATATATATTATAAGAAAAGTCCACGTGCTAAAATATCTGCCCGATTTCTAAAAATTGCCGAGTCGTATGTTGCCCGTGCGCCACGCGTCACAGAGCCTGATGTTTACAGAGTACCTTTTCGGACAATGCATGACACAAGAGAAGAGAATAGAGAATAGAAGAGACTGTTTTATAATGACCAATATTATCCGGACACGTGTGACCTTGTCAATGAAACTACTCTGTCGCAATATGAGTTGGAGTTAACAGAACCTAAAGAATATTCTGGGACAATAAAAACAAAGAGTGGGTTACGTGCACCCGATTCAGAATTTATAAGGGAAGATATTAGAAAAGAACTTAGACAATTATTTGCAGAATTTTCAGTATGAATTTGGAAACCGAAAATAAAAATGTTAGTGACATTCGGAAATCAAATCCTGATTTTGCTACAAGTAATCCAATCAGTTATGGAGATAAATTTGCATCCACAAATCAAGATAAATTGCCTAAAACACCGGCACGCGTACACTTAGACTCGACGTCCACAGATTCCCGTCAATCCCGACGCGACATTCACTCGCGTGAGAGTTCAAGAGAAACTTTGGACAGAAGCTTTTCACAACCTGGTACTCAAAGACACTCTGTTTTAACTCTCAATGCAAAACAGTCCTTGTATGCTTCTCAATTAAACAAGAGTTCCCAAATAAATGAAAATTTTGAGACTCCGCGTCGTATGTCAAATAATCAGACAAGGGGAATAACTCCTACGAGATTAATTCCGCGAGCGATGGCACAAGAGTTACCTCCTATGAACATTTTGTAATTTTTCATAGACTTTCAAGAAAAGAAAAAGAACCTCAAACTTATGATGGTACAACTGACTTGGAAATTTATTATGGTCTTCGATGATATATCGATATATCGATATCAATTTAAAAATCGCAAGCGTATTGAAACTGAAAGCATTTCAGAATATGGTTATGCACTCAAACATATTTCAGCAAAAGCGTATCTACAATTAGACAGAGTTGCTAGGAAGACTTATGTCATTGATCAGTTCATTTGTGGTCTTAACAATACTGAAATGAAAAAGCATGTTCAATTTAAACACCAAGATTTACATTGGCTATTGAGTATGACGCATTTTAGGGGCCCAAAACAACTCTCAGAAAACCTTTGAGTGAAGAGAAAAGTGTTCATGTTATTTCTGAAACTCCGCAAACTTCTGAAAATTCTCGGAAAGATTTGGCTTCCATAATTTCTGAAGAAATGGCAAAAATGATGAGTAATCTGAAATAAGGTCATCATATCAGAAAGAAGGTTCAAGTGTAAATATTGTCAAAGTAGAGATCACCCTTATTGGAAATGTCCAAATAAACAAATATTTAATAGGAATGAAAATAATGTTCAAACCACTTCAAACAATGTCAATTCAAATTCGGGAAAATAGGTGGGGTTCAATTCGAGGCCGACAATTCAGCCCTTAAAACTGGTGAAGAAAACAAACTTACAAATAGGCCAATAATTTCACTGAATACAATAAAACCAAGTTGCTTGTTTGTTGAGGCAAAGAGGTTTCTGGTTGACACAGGTTCTGCAGTTACTATTCTTGATGAGGATATATTTGACATGTTATATGGAAAGATAAAACATAGGCAGCTGAAAAGCGTAAATAAAACACTGTTGTGTGCGAAAGGTGAATCAATTGCAATACTGGAAATATCAAATTTTTCATTTAGTTTATGTGACTCAGATACTATTTTTGAGCAAGAAATGATAGTTGGAAAGTCAGAAGGTAATATTAGTATTTTGGGAGTAGACTTCTTGAAGAAATATTCAGGAGTTATTAATTTCCGTGAAAGTTTGCAAATTGGCTAACAGATATTTCCTCTGTCACAAACCCCTTTGAACTTGCATAGATATGACAGAATTCGACTCTGGTACTATTGGAATACACCTGACACAGAATTTTATTGTAAAGGGTTCATTCAAGGGAAATTTAGTACAGATTATGGTTTAGTTGAAGGCAAACAAATTGTCAATGTGAATGGTATGTTGATGGCTAAAACTTTGGTCAATCCTAAAAAGGATGAGATTTCAATTTCACTCCTTAATCTTACAAACAAGTCAGTTTGATTGATTAAAAACACGTGCATTGCTGATCAAGAACCAGTGGAGAGTGTGCATTATATAGAACCTCAATCTCAAACTCATTCTAAAATTTCAAAACTCGTTTGTCTTCATTCAATAACTAAGAAGGATGCATATCACTTGAACAGAATTGATGATGCACTTGAGGCAAAATCGGGTGCCCAATGGTTTTCCACTTTGGATTTAGCTAGTGGCTATTGGCAATGTCCTTTGAAAGAGTCTGACAAATGTAAAACTGCATTTACCACACACAGGGGATTACATCATTTCAAATTTATGCAGAAATATTTCCAAGATTAATGTTTAGTTTTTGTTTGTAAGAAGGGGATTGGAATATATATATATAAACAGCTGGTCTGTTGAGCGCTCTTTTCCAAACCCTGTAATTACACTCAGATATTGAATAATGATCTATATATATTGTATGTGTTTAATTGTTCTAAATGATTTCAGAGAATATCTGTCATCTCTGTGGAGGATTTTGTGCTTGACGTCTTGTTATCGCAAGAAGAACTGATTGAATTGGACAATGATATTCGGCCAGTCTGGCGTGAGGGAGGGATGAGATGTCCAGCAGAGAATTGCAATTGCAACTACTTCCTGGAGAGTATTCCAAAATGCAAGAAACATGCAAGAAAAATGCACCAGGTGACACGGACCTGGTTCGCCTACATCCAAATCATCCAATCGACGAAATAAACCAGACCACTATACCAAACCGGAACTACCGCAACCCCAGGAATGGCATTATGTCCATATGGGAAGTGACATAAACCAGGAAAAGATTCCTTGAAATGGAGGCCATGCGACAGAGATTGCTGGTTGCTGACATCCAGACTCCTTTAGTGGGGGAAGAAACAAACTTCCGAGACCATGTGGTGTATACAAATTGAAAAGAAACTGTGATAGTGACCAAGAGACTCTGGGGCTCGAAGAGTAAAGATACAGTTGTTAGAATAAGGAACAGTAATTGCTGTTAAATTAAAGTGTTTTACAGATGAAATATTACTAAAAATTTAAAAACATATAATCATTTTGTTTTGTTTAAATGATTGATAATCATTGGTTATATGTTTTATGATATTGTCCTTTTATATTATTTGCAATGTTTGTTTTATTTTTATATTAGTTCCTGCTATGATTATATAACGTTATACTTAAAATAAATGATAGTAACATCTATTTTTAAGCTGGGGGTAGTGTAGCAGGAATGTGTTCAATTCACGTTATAAACTCCCTATTTGTCCCTATTGTTGTTTACCATAATATTTTAAAGTTTCTAGCTTATCTACTTACTTCCGTTGTTACTATAAATAAGTTCGTCTAGACATAAAGATCAATAGTAAACTTCCACTCCTGTTCGATCATCATAGGAAATATCCAGCTTTTGTTTATACTTTTAGATTGGTTAATATACCGGAAGTAACCTTTTTCGGGTGGTATTAAATATTTTCAAAGTTCATACCCTTATAGTCTATTCACTAGATTTAACGTAATATTGTTCTATTGCTATGGTTTGCTATATAAAGCCCTGAAATTCATAGGTCCACACTTCATTTCATACATTTACACATAATAAAAACACCCTCTCATTGCATTGCAGCGCACCGAGCAGGCGGACGCCAGGTTTATTTTTCAAACACATAAACAAGCCATTGGACAAAGCACTGATATTAATTAACAAAACATTACATTATGTGCATCCATAATACTATAGTATAGCATGATTTAAACCTCCTCCGCCGCCCAGGAAAAACCATAGATAAAAAAACAAATATTTGAGAATCCTATGGAAACCTGTGTATCCGCGGCCAAATGCGGAGTCAGCAAACATGTGAGTGGCGGAACCTCTCTCATATTAAGATAATTTGAACTAGATGCTGTCATTAGACAGTAATACCCGCACCAAGTGTTAGCCTCTAAATAACACTCTTGTACCAGTTTTAGTCAAAAAGAAGGCCACATGCAATTTCCGGTACTTTTTAAAAACTAGATGCTGTCATTAGACAGTAATACCCGCACCAAGTGTTTGCCTCTAAATAACACTCTCTTCTACTAGTTTTAGTCAAAAAGAAGGCCACATGCAATATGTTACAATTAATGATCTTTGTCTGAAGTTACGTACACAACACAGGTGTACAGGTTGCATCGGGTACTAGTTTTACCCAGCTCTTTGGTTAGATGGGTTTCACGTGGTGTACATGCATATGTTTTCTTGATATGCAGAATAGGATTAATTAACATGCATAAACGTTTCTTTTGTGGTGGTCAGCTAAAGGAATTCGTATTGTGCTAATTAGATTATCATTATGATGTTGACCAATATAGGTAAGTATAATACATGTAGTAGCGCAATATTATGAGACACCGGTATACAAAACAGTTAAGTTTTACTTTCACTTTCTAAAATGTGATCTCCATTTGCCAGCATACTGTATCATCATCTGTATTTAAATAAGCTTATCTACAGTTTCTGTCATTTTAATTGCAGAATTTTTTAATTTTTTTATTTGTCAGACTTACGTTATTGAGTTGACTCCATATTGACCCTATTTTGTATTAAATTTGGGTCTTAAATATCATGTTTATATGAGTTATAATAGGGAGGAAGGGGAAGGGGCCTTAACCGTTCCCCATCCCCAGGATGTGTGGATTAGATCTACATTTCTAGTGAGAATGAAGGCATGCTGCAGCTTTTTCCCCCCATTATACCCCCTACCCTATCATCATACACCAGTAATAGAAAAAGAGTTAATGACTAATTTTCTTTTATTTTAAATTGCTTATTCTTTTTTATCAAGAGATATGTGGTATGTCAAGATTTGTGACTCATGAAAATTTGTGCATTTAAATCCTGATTGTTAACATACATGTATAATTATATATAAAAAAAAAATACATGTGATATTTTACTAGGGATCATGCAATAAATTACAGAATTGGCAATCGGTTATTTATAACTCATTTTGACTGATTAATTTGTTAATCATTTTGAAAATAAAGACATTTCTAAATACATGTATAACATATTACCAATAGATTGATGTTGTAACTATTTAGGGCCCCACTCTGCAGATGCCCTATAGTGATCATTCTGTCCAATTCTGTTGATCATGTCAAGATACATTAGACACATTTAAGACAAATTGGCCCCTGCCCCTTGGGTTATTCCCCCCACCCCCTGGAGTTGTTTTTAAACAACCACACCCCCCCCCCCCCTCCTCTGAAATAGGAAATTATAATACATTTTAATAACTGTTGAGATCCCCACCCTAGACCATATTTATTCTTCATCCTTGTGTCATTGCACATCAATTGGTACATGTATATAGGTTATGCCTCCTTTGAGATGCCCAGTGACTTTCCAGAGTTGGAACTAATCAAGTATTAATCTATCTTATTCATATGTAGTGTAATTCCTAGCCCTAGCCCAATGTTCACCCTGCTTTGTTTTTTACAGCAAGCTCTAGTTTTTTTTTGACTGACTTTACAATTTCTACAATTACATATAACATTTTGTTTATCTTTAAGATTAAAAAGCAATTTCCAAAATCTCTTTATGTACATCTGACATCATACAGAAAAATACCAACCAAGAAATGATTTTGCTACTGTAAAAATGTGAGAAGAGACTCTGAATCTCCCCACCCCCCGAAAACATGAATAGTTAAATATTTTTAAAATATCTTCAAAATCATCGAAATCCCCACTCCTAAACCATATATATTTTTGTTTTTTCAACCATGACCATGTCAAGGCAAATCTTTTTGTGGTATTAGTAGGTCATGGCCTCTGGGGGTCACCTTAACCCCACCCCACCCTCCCAAAATCAGATAAAATGATCAAATAACTTTTAAAAAATGCTTGTGATCCCCACCCCTAAAGCATATATATTCTTCCTCCTTATGCATCTTATGGTACGTTATTTCAATCACAAGAGATAAGAGGAGGTCCAGGAATTAGGTTTTTTATGGGACGGAACATCATTTTGCAGATAGCATTGACCCTCAGAATCAAATTTATATTTCTAAAACCTTATTGCATATCTATAGCTCAGCCCCTGTTATATCCCTATAAATGATGTGGCTATTCATTAAATCATGAGAGGAGTTCTGGGAAGTAGGTTTTTTCAGGAGTGATAAACGTCAATTTTCAGCTACTATTTGACTCCCTGGATGAAATTTAAATTTTTAAAACCTTATTGCATGACTATATGACAGCCCCTATCATATCCCAAGATATGATGTGGCTATTCATTAAATCATGAGGGAGTTCTGGGAAGTAGGTTTTTTTAGGAGTGATAAACGTCAATTTTCTGCTACTATTTGACTCCCTGAATGAAATTTAATTTTTTAAAACCTTATTGCACATCTATAGGACAGTCCCTATCATATCTCAAGAGATGACATAGCTTCTGCATAAATTGTAAGAGGAGTTCTGGGAACCATATTTTTTTGGCAAAAAAACGTCATTTTTTTATGCCCACAGACCCCCGTGATAAAAACAAAAATTCTGAAACATGATTACACGTCAACATGACACCCCGAAGCATATCCTATTAGATCATTAGGCTACTGCAAAAAGAAATTGACGTTTTTGAAACCAGACTTTTTGTTAAAAAACGTCATTTTTCAGCCATTTAATGAACCCCAGGACAATATTGAAATTTCCGAAACCTTATTGCGCATCTATAGGACACCCAAAAACATATTCCAAGATATGATTTGTCTACTGTTGAAAATGTAAAAGGAGTTCGAGGAAGAAGGTTTTTTGTCAAAAAACGTCATTTTTTACCCATTATTTGACCCCCAGGACTACCAGAGAATTTTTGAAACCTGTTTACAAAACAACATGACACCCCAAATCATACTCCAAGAGTTCAGTTTGCTGGTTTATAAGATGTAAGAGCAGTTTGAGAAAGTAATACGTGACAGACGGACGGACGGACGGACGGACGGACAGACGGACAGACGGAACAGGGTAACAACAATATACCCTAACTTTCTTTAGAAAGTGCGGGTATAAATATTTTATCGAACTGACAAATATGAAATACACCTATAAGTAAAAATTGTTTTAAAAAAGCACGACTTGCTCGGGACAGCGTGCGCTAGAAAGTGAACCTTACTGATAACCCATTAATCAATTCGAACATGTACACTCAATACTGAAATTTCATTGGCTGAATCCTACATAACAAACGAAACTTAGTAACCCTACAGTTTCGTAATAGTTTACATGTCGTCAGGACAATTATTTTTCGCTATACTTCGTAACGCGAAAAAGGTTTAGTCCACACTTCATTTCATACATTTACACATAATAAAAACACCCTCTAATTGCATTGCAGCGCACCGAGCAGGCTGACCCTAGACATTACTAAAGAAAGGGGGAGAAAAGATGAAAAAATAATCATAATAACAATTGTTTTGACACATGTAACCTTTTTTCGACAGAATCCTTCACATAAACATTTTTGCTAGACACCGATTTCCATCGCCCGTGTCTTTGCAAACACCTTTCATTGACACTAACATTTGCAGCAGCACTTGCCCCTCCTGATCTAAGGGAGTGAAGACAAATATTTAAATCCGAAGCTACAGATTTTAAAAGAGTAACAATATTTTGCTTTGCTGCAGTATAACTAAGCTTTTTATTTTTTGTCACTAATTTGGAAATACCATTGCTTCTTAAAGCGGGCTTAAAAATAAAATGATCAGAACACAAATAAATTCCCGCCTCCTTTGTATAACGTAAAAACATGTCATATGGGCAAGCACTAGTAAAACCTTTTTCTATGAGTACTTCGTTTCCATCTCTGTATTGGTCATTTTTGCATTTTTCAATAAAAATTTGTAAATAATTTTGTTCATCGATGACATCTTTACATTTCAACGAAATTAGTTCGTCAAATCTCAAAAAACCAGCAAAACCTATCAAAACCATAGTTAAGTTTCTAAGCATAAGAACATCTGTAGTATTTGTATGCAAATCTCACAGGGTTTGTAACATCTGGCGGTCGACGGGATCCTTTCTGCGCACTGGTCTACCTGTTAATCGTTTAGCCGACTCATGTAGTGATTTCACGAAGGAATTCTCAGTGGAATCTGGATAACCACTGATTTCATGCATCCATTTATTTGAATAAATAGCAGTGTTCACTGTAGAATACGAAGCACCAGAATCTAACAAATAAGTAATATATAAAGCAACATGTATTGGCTGTGCTGGAATCTCAGTGTGTTCGTGGTCATTTATGAACTTTTTCCATCGTTGAAAACCATGTTTGTAGGCCTTGTTGCTACCGTCACTCTTTGAAGATAAAAGGTACCCACACATGTGCTCGCTGAAAGCCCCCAATTTGCTACCCAATGAAACTCCGCTATGTGTAACTGTTTTGTTTATGTGACTGTACTCCTAGTCCTGGAAAAAATTATCATCACCAAAATAAAATATCATAAAAAATTTATGAACGTGTATTTATTTCTCAAACTGTATTCTCAATACCAACATCTTAAAATTCAGTGGAAAATTCGCAAAAAATGATTTGTTACTTTTGCCATGCGTTATCAATTTTTTGTCATGCAAATAATAACAACATTTTACAAAATTTTTATGACAGTTTCCCTCAAATATCAAAGTCCAATATGAGGATGACTTCCATTCCGGAATAATCAATGTACCTGTAGCTTTCTCTGCTATCATTTTGTTAATAACTCTTGGTATATAACTGGGCGGTGGAACTAACCAGTTATTTTCACTTACCCAAATCTGAGTAAACGCATCGACTGCCTCTGTACCAGGACACCAATATTTAGTATTGAACCTTTCACACCTTTTATTATAATGTGTAGAAACCTATCAACAGTATGCTACCCCATAGTTTTTCGTAACTATTAAAAACATCATCATGCACTGACCAATCATATCCATGTCAGTTACACGACCTAAAAAATATGCTCTTTTGTTTTCATTTCTGGGCTTCCATACATTACTTACTTGAGTGTTGTTTTCAGTGCGTTTCAAATATTTGGCTTGCAATGATTTGTAAATATGGCTTTTTGCTCCCAACTTGCATGATTTTTGCAACATTTTTACTGTCTGATATAACATTTAAATTTGAATTTTTTATGATACTGACTTTACTTTTCATAACCCCTGTTAACAGTTTCTAATTCTCTCCATGTTGAGCTCTGCATCGCTTTTTCTGCTGTCCAATTTCCTACTACACTCCCCATAAAAACATTTTCATTGTTATCATTAATACATTCAAAATAATCACCAAAGCCTACATCTGAGGCGTCACAATATAAGAATAAGTTGCATACATCTGATGCACTTACAAAATCAATGGAACAACCGTTTCCATTCAAAATTGAAACACGTTTTCCCCAAAATTCAATTTCTCTCAAAGCGCCTGCTGTTATTTTTACCTGAGCTTCCCAGCTAGCCTTGCTTGATATGCAGTAATACAAAAATCTTGTTTTCATTCTAACAATATCACCAAAGACAACTTTCATGGAAATAATTTGACCAACAATTTTAGCCAAAATTTTGGCACGAAAATACAATACATTTTCTGTACCTCACCGTGTATAGTATCTAAACAAAGATTTAAACGATGAATTCTAACCAATCACAATCTTGACTTGGAATCCAATTACATTTGTCGTCTGCAAACAAGAAACCCAAATTTTGAAAAAGCCTTTTTATTGAATAACTTACACTTGATGCCTCTTCGAAACTGCTGCCCGCAGTTATACCGTCGTCTAAAAATGTTATAATTTTTATTCCTTCTAATCTTAAATGCCTTACCGGTTCTCTAAGAACTTTTGAAAAAAATGTACCCTGCTGTAGAAATGCCAAAAAGTAATGCATTGTAAACGAAATATGAAATTTTGCCATTTTCTTCCCATGAGAAACCGAAATATTGTCGGTGTTCCTCGTAAATATCTAAATGGTGATAGGCTGATTTTAAGTCAAAAGTAAACATAAAATCTCCCATTTTAAGCATTTCTTTTGCTGTGACAGCATCTTCGTATCTAAACTTAAACTTGTGCAAATGAGGATTCACGTGCCTGCAATCTAATACCAACCTTCGCTTACCGTTTCTATTTTTGGCCACCGTCAAAGGATTTACAACTGTGGGTTTTTCCCTTACCCGTGACACACATCCCTTTTCTATCAAACTCCTTATCTCACCTATGACGAATTCTGGTTCATCTCTCGCTGACCTATTGTTGTTTAATTCAACAGAAGAAGGATTTGTTTTGAATGGAATTTTATATCCTGACTTTATAACATCTAATATTGGTTTACCTGTCCCAATTTTCTCCCATTCATTGTAACGTAATCTTAAACGACCAACTGGAGAAATGATATTACTTATATCATTAATAAAAGGCGCCATATTTGAAATAGGCAAAAAATTATCTACATTTTCACTTATCTTGTTTGCTTTGTCATCTTTCTTTGTACAATCCCGACTCCAATGTCCCTTAGCTCCGCAGTCAAAACATCTGCCAGGTTTTCCACTGCTCGTTGGTCTTTCATCTGTCTCCATGCGAGTGACGGTCGCCGGTTTCTTCTGATAGGGTTCGAATCTCTGTCGTTTTCTCCCGTTGAAAACCTTCCGCTCGGCTCTAATCTGTGCTCTGTACATCTTCTTCTCATCATCCGAATCATCTGCTATGGGGTTGGCCTGATACTCTTGCACTACTTTCCAACCAAGCTGAGACGAATCTGCCAACTTTATTACTTTCTGACGATTTTTAACCATCTTAATACCTTCAGCGATACTGTTCTTCGCCGACTCCACTCCATCGTCGCTCCCGCAGTTTAAATGTTCCCTGGCCTCCTTTAACTTTGTGAGCACTCGACCTTCATGCTTGTACTGATTTTCGTTTCCTTTTTTACGAAATACATGATGTTCATTCAAATTGTCCTCAATTTTGCTAATTTGAGACGCGGAAATTTGTTGAATATTTTGCTGAAAAACTGACAAACGACTGTCCATCATATTTTGTAGACTGCTTAATAATTCGGACTGCTGACGTGATACTACTCTGTTGACTTCTTCTGAAATTGAACTTTGTATCTGCCTGGCTTCCAATGACGAGGTAAGCATTTTTACGACTTCCATTTTTATTGAAGAAACAACTGTCGATGATATCAAAAAGCCTAGATTTTAATTTGTCATGGGTAATGGTTGTATAAAGCGTTGAAAAATCGTACGTTTTGATGCTATTGATTTTGGTAAGATTTTGTGACTTCAAAGTTTCTAATAATTCTTTAGAGTTTTTTTTTAGTATCCACATCTGATTCACACCACTTCTGGAGTATATTGTTGTACAGTACTCTTGAGGTTTCTCCTGTAAGAATTTTAGTAAGGAGTAATGAGAGAGGTTTGGTAGAACATTTACTGGAACGTGCTATATATCTCTGTTTGTAAGGACTTTTGTGAAGCTTTGGAATCCAGTATAAATAAGGTAAATCAAATTCATTTTGTTTATTGGGGATATTAAAGATATCCATAACCGATTTATGATTTTGAAGTATTTCCTGCACGGAAAGGCTGCTATTGGTGTAAGTAGGATTACCATGTGTAGAATCGAAACCTAGTTCTTTGAAAATGCAATTAATATAATGTGCCTTACAAACAAAGTCAATGTTGTTACTTGCCTTATCAGCAATGACCAGTACATACTGATCGTGCAATCTATCTAGTTCTTTTCTCACTTCTGCTTTATTGAAAACAGAAGGATAGATGGTTTTCATTTGACCTCTCAGTCGTTTAATACGAGATATTAATATATATCTGATGCTTTTAACCCACTCTGACAAGGTATCAAGGTCTTCTTTTTCAGATTTTGCCCATCGCTTGGCGTAATCTTCAACAGAATTCATGATATGTATAAAATAACGACGCCATGTGAAGGATCTAGGCTCCCTAAATTTTGGTCCTTTCATAATAGGTGATCTTAGGTCTTCGTTGTTAACTAAATTAACATCACCAGTAATGACGTGTCCGGCAGGACTATAGTTGTAGGGTGAAGAAGAACATGAACACGTTGGAGGATTATCTTTCAGATGTTCGATATTAAGGTCTTGTAGAGTTTGTTTGTAATTGAAGAGTTTGGAAGGAATGGTTGAAGTATAATTGTAGGAAATACAAGAGGTTTCCCGGCTAGGTGGGCTAGCGTTCCCGTACGCTAGGATGGGGGAGGGGGTGATTTTGATAGGAATTTTTCTAAAGTGACGCATTTTTTTTTATACTAGGCAGGAATTTACATTTGTTATTATTTTGTTTTGTTATTTTCTATAAAATCGTAAATAAATGTTGTTTGTTGAAACTGGGTTTTTCATTTCAGTGTGTTTAAAGGTGTCAATGGTGAAATATATATTATTAAACTTAAAAGTAAGACCAAGCAGAATCTCAAATCACAAAGAACCTGGGAAATAAATTAAATCAACATAGGAAACGGTAAACATGTTCAGAGTGTGATTCTGACCTGACCCGTCCTATTACACTATATTCACGATTATATAGCTATCATTGAACATTACATACATGTGTATTACTATGACCTAGTAACCTATTTACGTAGATATACATACGGGTGGTATAAATAAACGTACGGAGGGCCGTTACGGAGAGAATTGTGTTAACATTCTAAGAGGTCAGAAGAGAATTGAAGATATCAAAGTTATTGAGTAACGAATGTTAGCAGAGGTATTTCATACATTAATAGTGTAATATATTGAAGTGACTAGTGTCATAACAATTCTAATGTAAAATTATTGATTATTTTTCACTTTAATAATTCATGTTTTAAATAAAATATTTTTTTTTATTTACTGAAGAGATATTTGAGGTTTTTCTTTACGTAATTGAATTTTATATTCAATCTACGCAACAACTTGCCAATATTTAATAGCTGTAGGCTCGAAATTCGGCAAAGATTTCAAATGATCAAAATTCACTTGCCAGGATGTACATGTAAGTGATCATAATGCTCATCATTCTCGAAAGTGTATTTCTAAAATCAGCGTTGTAGTGAACAGGTTCTTTGTCTTCAGTCCGAACAGTACATCGGAAAACGACACCATGAATGGTGACAGACTAGCATTTTCTGTAAATACAGATGACAGATTTAAAGTTGTTCTTTTTGGTGTAAAATAATTCCTCATTACCTGTTTAAATAACCCCTTTTTGGGATTATTTTAATGTATGCTAGCTGTAATTTGTATTCTTTTACTAATTATATTTGTTAATTATTAAATCTTTTATTATTTACAAAGTTGAATACTTAAACTTTATATATATATATATATATATATATATATATATATATATATATATATATAATTTTAAATTGGGTTCACTTTTTTTCGCTGAATCAAGGCTTTAATGATGTAAATGCATCACATATATTATTAGTCATTGCTTGGTGCCACACACATACTTTATTTTGAGTATGTTCATATATCTCAGTAGCAATATACCTTTTTTACCATAATATTGAATATATTAACATCGAAAAGTGCCATAGTAAAAGTCCGTAGAATAGGAATGATAACTCTTACAAGTTGATTATACCTTATGATCATACCTTATTATTTAAGAAAAATCAATTTACTTTTATTGTCCGTTTTTATTATTTTTTTTAATTTGTAATATACATCGATGTTCACTTCTCTACTTCTTTTAGCAGAATGTACAATTAATTTATCTTAAGACTAAGATGATTCGAACATCGATAGGTATGGAGAAAAGAAAAAGAATTTTAATAAATCTATTTGATTGATATGAGGTGTGTTTTTTTTTTTTTTTTTTTGACTGTTTTTTAGTTTCTTTGGTTTTTATTGTTTTAACAGGTTAAAGGAAATTATAATTATCAATCATTGAACATTTATTTGTCCTATTTTGTGTACAATAAAAACATTCAGTTTATTTTATTTGTAAGGGGGGAGGCGGGGTCTGGGCATATTTTCGGTAACCTTACTATGTGAATAAGGGAATTTTTATTTTCCAGCGGGGTTGGGATCGGAACCCTCCCCCTATCTAGATCCGCGCATGTATATACTATGCAAACGTTTTTTATATTCTGATCGATAAATATTTCACAAGCAAATATTAAATGTATTTTCATTTGAAAGTTTGGATGACCAAATTGACAAATATATGTACTTGCATTGAATCAGGAGTTATTTTCCTCATCTGCTGCAGAAAGTCAAGACATATATCTCTCTTAATGTAGGAAATTTAAATTTGGTTTAATGATCATTTTGCTGTATATATGTGCATTCTTTACATAGATTAACTTGTATCACACGTATCATATATTATATATTTAGTTTTTATATTTTTGTTCAAATCTGTAAGTTGTGTTTCATGACAGACGTTCACTGTTACATGTGCTTAAACCATGCCTTCAATATTCTAACCAAAATTCGTGCATACTTAGGTAGATGAAATACTTAATCATGGTCCAATGGATAAATACAAGAATTATGGATTTAAGATAATACATGGCCGCACGCCAACTGACCAACTGTTCAAACTGAATTATCCATGCCAGAAGGGATACATCTTCTTTTGCAGAAATGCAGGTCCGCAACCTCGTCCTAACAGGTCGTTAATTCCCAACTGGAGAAGAATGGTGAGAACTTACTTGCAAGTCTTCAATAATGAAATTAGATTTTCCATGCAAATGTTTTCCATATTGTGGCTTTTAAAGAAATTAATGTTCATATCAAACTTGGTAAAGAGAACAGATATGTCCCGAGAAGACAGTTTTTGGGCATGCTATTGTCTGATGATGCCTCTACTTCTTTGAAGCTCAGAAAAGCCATGGACAGAAAAGAGGATAACTGGTATGTAAGCATATTGAGGATGACATAGTATAAATGTACTATATTAAGGATAATCTGTATCATTCAGGCGTGTTGTTTATCTAAAGAGATAAAAAAAAACCCACAAACGTATAGGTGATATAGACTATATTAAGGAATGTCAATTTCACTCTGGCCAAAAGGAGAAAGTTTCATACGTTAAAAACCAAATCAGATCAGCTGACCAACATACATGTAGTATTACACCAGTTTTGCTCAATAATGCATTGAATACAATACGGTAGCAAACCAACAAATTTGATAATTTATTTTTAAGTTTCAGACAATAAGCCAGAATTTATGAGAAAATACAGAATGAAGATATTATACCATATTTTTAAGGCCACGTAAGTAGATTATTTAGTTTCACTCACATTTAGCAATAATCATTTTTGGGTAAAGAATCTATTCGATTTCATAAAATGAACAAGTTTTTAAATATCAATTGATCAATCCGCATGTGGTATATTGTTATTTAGTATCTTTGAACCTATAACGTCTAATTAGTTTAAATATTTACGAATATAAAAACAGGTTCAACAAAGTTCAAGAATATTGAAATGAACAGCCAGCATGTCTTCTTCTTCTTGTAAGGAGATAGATATTATTTAGAAAGCAAGGAAGTTAACATGGTCACAGGATTTAATCATCTGCCACCAAATAAATTCATTTTGCAGTGAACCTTGCTCCTTTTTTGGTAATCTTACCTTCGGTTACGAATTGTTTATGATTTGATATGAATATTGATTAATTAAAATAAATGTAGGAAGAAGTCAGTATTTTTGAAGAGGATTGGCTTATTTCAACTGCAGAAGGCACACACCTAAAAAATGAAGCTGTTGAACTCAAGTTTATGAGAAAGTTATTCTTACTTGTTTTAAGCTTTAATTCCCCTAGTCAAAGCCTCATCTCTCAGACCTCTGCAAGCTGCATGAGCGTAATGGCAAAATCCGAACTATCCCGCCAGCTCGGTAGCATGAGTATTATCAGTTTGTAAGGAAAACCATAGGGGACCCCAATGTCATGTTCTATTTATCATTGTAATTCAATCTTGCGCGGTCATGTTTACAATCCTGGCCAAATCATGTCGGATAACTTAACCTGGTCATGATTTTCAATCCCAGCCCTCCAATCATAGCCGGTCATCCCATGATTTAGAAATTGATTTCAATCCTGACAATTCTGCACCGGCCATGCCATGATTGCAACTCGGACCAAGACAAGGTTGATAACATAACATGACAATATTTTTGCCGGTTATGATTTACAATCCTGGCCTTCTCAAGATACATCCCATGTATTACATCTTGACTATGCGATATTTCTTATCCCTACCAGGTCATGTTCAATCCTGGTCAAGTCATGATTTCATTAGCCAAGATGCATTACTTCCAAACGCAGTCAAGACTTACTTCATGCACCAATCACAGCCAAGTCAGGATTGCATTGCATTCGGGTTTTTTTTACAAGCCAAGATTTTCAAAAATTCACTTGCCAATATTTTATTGCTATAGGATGGAGATTTGACCAAGATTTAAAAAGATCAAAATTCATTTGCCAAGATGTAAGTGATCATAATGCTTATCGTTCTCGAACGTGAATTTCTCAAAATATCGTTGTAGGGAACAGGTTCTTTGTCCAAAGTCCAAACAGCACATTAAAAAATGACACCATGAATGGTGACAGACTAACATTTTCGGTAAATGCAGATGGCAGATTTAAAGGTGTTCTTTGTCGTTGATCAAATTGGTATTTTCATCTATGACTAATATATTTTTAACTGCTTTTCGATTTTCCTGAGATATAACAGAAAAAATACTAAGTTGTTGATAATTTTTTCAAATTAAAGCAGAAGAAAGTTTTTACTAGTATAAAACAGAATTTAATGCACTATATGGCAATTGCAATCTCCAAATATAAATATAATTGAAAATGCATGGAGAACCATTAAAATACGTCTTCAAAGACATGTACAGAACATTCATCATCACGAAGATCTCATCACGAAAATGATAGAAATATGACGGTCACTGCCTCAACATTACATTCAGAGCTTGTACGCTTCAACCCCAAACGGACTTAGACTAGTTATGAAATCCAAAGGCAACTAATTAATATAGAAAGAATGGCAAGTTTTTAGTTTTTTTTAGAGGTTTTTAGGTTTTGAATTTCGTGTTAAGTTTTTTACGTCACGTTACGTCGGCCGGGTACTGTATATTAATGATTAACATAGTTGATAAAGAAAATTGTTATTAATTTATAGTATGTCCGTCCCAAGATATTTATGCCGCAAATTTTCTTAAATCATTCTTAATATATAAATACCTCTGGGTTCAAACGATGTTTATTCATAAATATGAAAAAATCCCACGATTTCCAATTTGAAACGCCTCCTCTAGCTTGTCAGGTTCAATACACAGCTAAGAATAAAAAAAAAAACCTACGATGATTTTGCAATGCAAAAGAGATGAAAGTACCCAGATGATACTTGGATATTGCGAGAGACATCAGAATAGATAAAAGATGTCACCTTTACCATATATAAATATCCGTATGAAATCTGTTTTCGTTCCTGTGAATTTTTCCGAGTGATAAATGATAATTTTTCGATGAAGTGTCACAATCAAATCCTAGTAATTACTATATTGTAAGTTGTTTTATATATTGTGGATGTTATCCTGTACTGAACCCCAGTGTTTTTATATATATTTTTTTAATCCAGTATGGACCCCATGTTTTTAAGTTTTGGCATTGGTCAGCATAATAGACTCAACCGGGTCGTTCTACCCGTATTGTTAAGACTTTATAAGGTTTGGATTTTGTAGTACTTGGCCAGAGGAGGTATATTATTAGACATAGAACGTCCTAAAACGGAATGCATAAAACAGTGACGTATTATGCTCGGGCATGCGCAGAGGTGCAGACATTTCAAAATGGCGGATGAATCAAATTCAACCTCTTCAAAGGTAAATAAAATTATTTTAAATTAATCATTAAGTAACTCACGAATAAAGAAAAATATATTGTTACAACTTACATGTGGCATGTTTTGGTGTCATTTCATTTGTATGAAGACATCAGACACATATTCCAAATTTATTGCAAAGACGTGGATTTGCAGGTTTTGTTCTTGAGTTCACAGACAGTCTATCTTTTGGAGGAAGAGTTCCACTAGATCTAGGACAAGGACACCTCATGTGTATTCTTCTTGGAGCACTCTAACTTAAGGAGTTCAGAATTCACGTTAAACTATTGTGAATGATAACCAACACTCATGTACTTGTCATCCTGCAGTAAAAAAAGAAAAGAATTTTTTTTTGGCATTCATGACTAAACTTTGTATGCAAATGACATCTTTTATTTTGAGTTGCAGAAAATATCTTCAGTTTTTCACTTTAATGATGCATATAAAGTTTTTATAAGATAAAAAAAATTGTGTATTAAAAAGATAGAAAATAACAGAGTTTCAGTTGTGTAATTGTTGTAAAATGTACCATCAGAATTGATTGAAACATATTATAATATTCTATACACAGAGCAATTGCGCTGTAATTGATTTGTTTGTCTGATTATCGTAATTTAGTTCTAAGAGCTTCACTGTTTTTGAGTGTACAGACATATCATGTCTCATATAACAGATATCAGTATTGAATGTCAATACTACTGTTCAGAACAGACATCTCATGTCTTATATAACAGATATCAGTAATTAAATGATAAACAGTTGAGTACAGACATATCATGTCTCATATAACAGATATCAGTATTGAATGTCAATACTACTGTTCAGAACAGACATCTCATGTCTTATATAACAGATATCAGTAATTAAATGATAAACAGTTGAGTACAGACTTTTCATGTCTCATATAACAGATATCAGTATTGAATGTCAATACTACTGTTCAGAACAGACATCTCATGTCTTATATAACAGATATCAGTAATTAAATGATAAACAGTTGAGTACAGACTTTTCATGTCTCATATAGCAGATATCAGTAATGAATGACAATACTCCTGTTCAGTTCAGACATCTCATGTCCTATATAACAGATATCAGAAATGACATGATTTAGCAGTTCAGACATCTCATGTATAATATATAGATATCAGCTTTGACGATATTCCTGCTCAGTACATATGATATTGGTGTCTGAGCCTGATACAGGATGTGATATGGAGAAGGGTATGTATTAAACTCTATATTAAATAAAAATGAAAAAGTGAAGTTGCGATTTCACACCATATTCAGGGTTTGACACTAACTTCTTCTTTTTTACTTTGGTGGACCGCAGGTCCACTGGTCAAGAATTTTTGGTGGACCTTCACAAATTCTGGTGGACCTTCATTAATGTTTGAATTTTTGTTGAATTAATTTACTCCATGCTATGCACGCTGCTTAAATGCAATTAATTTGAACATAAACATGTGTAATCTTCTACTTTATTGAATTTATTTCATTTTCCTACATCATTATCATTTCCACTGGCAAAACGTATTATATTTAAATATTTTTACTGGGTCACAATTTTTGGTGGAAGATTTTACTTCTCCCTAACAGAAAAATATATAGAAAGAAGTTTGAGAATTAAATCACAGAGACTTCATTTTATTTATTAAGTTTACAATGTTAATATTCAGAATACAAAACTTAAATTTAAAATATTGTTAAATATTTTGAGACAGACTATACTTAAATACATGTAAATTGGATTAGAAGTATATGTCCACAACAGCTAATAAAAAATCTACTTTTGAAAAAAAATGAAAGCTTATCTGGGTTGAAACTTTATATATTTAATGTATTTATATCTCTAATAAAGGAAATATCTCATCATTTGTATGCTATGTGACATAAAAATCTGTCACTTTATTTCAGTGTATTTAGGGGTATTAGTCTAACCCAATGACCCACTTACCACCGTTATGTAGAGGATAGCCAACTGGTTAAATTATAAATAATTGTTTTAGTTTCTATTTTGCATTAAAAATGTCTTTTTATTTATCAACTATCATTTTATTGCCAAGGAATTTAATTAACATAATCATGAACTTAGAGGACAGAATAACTTCAACTTCTTTTTATGAGGAAATTCTGGTGAAGTTACCGCGATCACAAAACTTCATTTATTCATTTTTGGTTGTCAATTTCAATGTAAGAATTTGCATTTATTTAATAATTTGATTTTCATTATGAAAGTTAAAAACTTTAGTGGACCGACGGTCCACCAGGTCCTGAACTGTTGGTGGACCTTCCCAATTTTTGGTGGCCTCGGGCCGCCGGTCTACCGTTAGTGTCGAACCCTGATATTTCATGTGGGTTTTTTTTAAAAAATCCACCGCAATCCATTTGAAATCAAAGTAAAAATTATGAAGATATCATCAATAATTTTGGGGAAAAATAGTGATATGGGATACAACATTTTTGGCAATATCCATCCCTAATAATAATGATACATTCAATGCAGAATATGATGTTTTTTTATAACATAAAAAGATATTATTATTGACATATGAAACTAAGGCTGGGACGATATATCAAGATATCGATTCTGTGTGAGGATGATACGCATATCGACACATATGAAGAAATATCGAACTATCGCACATTTGGGGTTTAATATATAAAATAAAAATGCTAAACATAGATATAAATATGAAATACTTGATAACACACTTCTGTGAAATAATTTAATTTAACAACAGATATTCTTTGAATAAATTATTCCTATTTGTGAAGAAACATTTTGTTCATTTCAATAGAAAAAGAAGATTTTATAACCAATTCAACATATCGTGATACATATCGTATCGTGGCTCAAATATCGTGATACATATCGATATAGAAAAAGTTGTATCGTCCCAGCCCTATATGTAACCGAAGATAGTGGTAAAGTCTTCATGTATCCAATACAAACATCTCATGTAATGATATAGTAAGATGGCCTCAAACATGGGTTTATAATTCAAGTATAATGGGTAATAGAGTCAAAAATAAAGATATTAAACCTTGTATTGTAAAGGTTTGGTACCTGTAAGTTGTAACAATCTATTTTTCTTTATTCGTGAGTTACTTAATGATTAATTTAAAATAATTTTATTTACCTTTGAAGAGGTTGAATTTGATTCATCCGCCATTTTGAAATGTCTGCACTTCTGCGCATGCCCGAGCATAGTACGTCACTGTTTTATGCATTCCGTTTTAGGACGTTCTATGTCTATTAATATACCTCGCCAGAGCGCACGATTTCCGCACAAGGGTCTGACCACGTACATACTCAGTAGTTTTGTAATTGCCTTGTAACTAAATCTCCAGACGGGGGTCTCATTTAATGTATGGACGAAGCTCTATGCATTGGCCTGAGAGGTGTTTATGATGACTGACGGCCCATGAGGGACATTCGGAAGAGTTTCCGGACTTTTGGGGATGACACGGGACTTCACGAGGAACTGTAGGTGGACTACACGATGGACAATGGCTTAGGACATCATCGTGGTGACTGGCGGAGACGAGATGTTGAGACGAGATACTTTTTGTAAATATTGTATATAAATATTTTTTGTATATAAAAATTGTGTTGTTGTTACTGATCAGAGAGCTCGGTCATGGTGATTAGAAATTTTCCCTTTCTTCGATTTCAATTGTACTTCTTTCACAGGTAAGTTTATTTTTTTTTAAATTAAAAATCGTCCAAATGTGCTGCATAAATCTTGGGACAGACTATAATCTATAATTACTAAAATTGTTCAAGTAGAGCAGCCGATTTATTAAAGAATATACATTTTTAATATACAACTATTGAGAAAATTCATTGACATACATATATGACTTGAATTAAATGTATTCAATGCATCATTTGTACTATACAGTATACATGTATAATACATGTATATAAACCAATAATTGGGCTAACCTTTTGATCATTGGTTTTTCCATAAGACGTCTTACCTATTTCGGAGACAAAATTAATGTAAGTGTTTGAAATGCCTTCAACTCAACATTCATATATATCGATGACGTATTATCATTTAACAATTGTTACTTCCATACTTACGTCGACTCGATATATCGCAGTGAACTTGAAATAAAAGATACCACAAAGTCTGTGTCATCTGTAATTGGATACTTTACTAGAAATGGACATTGATGCTAATCCAACAACAAATCGTGATGACTTCAATTTTTCTATAGACAACTTTCCTCACTTATGTAGCAATATACCTTCATAACCTGAATATGGTGTTTTTGTTTCTTTTCGTAGGTTCTATGGTCGATACAACGACCTTGTCAGCAAATACAATCTTTCCCTGGGTCGCATGCTGACTGACGTTGTTTAAAAGGCATTGGGAGTTTGTTATCGATAGTGCTCGCGCGATTGCAGTCGCTGAATTGCTCGTTCAGAAGCAAGCGCTCGCGAACGCTCCCATACGTTGTTGAACACATATGCCGTCATTAGTTGCGACTTTTGTATAACGAATTCATAAATGCGCATTATTTCCCTTTTATTCTCCGACTACCGCCATAGTAGTTGTAGATTTCTATTGTTCTGCTCATCGCTACACATCACCTATATAAGGCCGATAGCACTATTCATGCTTCACGCATTCAGGTATTTTATACACCCGAACGTCACATTGGATGGGAAAACTTGTAGAAACGCGTTTTGAACAAAATAATACGACAACTACTGCACTGGTAAGGAATATCCAATAAACAATGAAACAAGACAGACTGAAAACCAGGCACAAATATTTCAAAAATCGTCGACAATTGTAGAACGATTTCCTGTGTATGTTACAACAACGCACATGCGCAAACCCCACAATGTGGCAGATCGAGCAATGTCAATGACAGCATGGATTTTAGAAACGGAGTGTTTATACAAAAACAAATGGAAACGATGTTACGTTGTTACCTTCTTGGATTTACTATCATTTATCTTCTTGGATGTAGTGCCGCGGGGGTCTTCAAAAAGATGCAGACGTTATGCACTCTATATGAACGACATACGTGTTCGATGTGCATGCGAAGTAAGACAGCACAATTTGTGCAAAATAGTACGGATACCTTGAAAATTCTTTCAAAGAATAAATATATGTTATGTTTTATTGATTGTAGTTCCCTTTACTCTTTTTTACAAACTTTTTACTATAATGTGTAGTTCATGCATTTAGAAGTCCGTGTAACCTGAATGCCTCGATCGGAAAGCAACCGACCAAAACTTTTTGACCGGTATATATACCCCAGTGGCAGTTCAGGAATGATCGAAACTAATATGGCGATCGAATACTTTTATGAATTCATGTCAGCTTTAAACTCTCCAATACATATCTTCTAAATTATTAACCCCTCTTTGGCAATAGGCGCTAGCACGATTAAGACCCCCCCCCCTCCATCTTTATCTTTTGCATGTAAACGTTCGTTTGATAATAAAACAAGACACGTTATATATTCTGATATAATTTCATTTTAATACGATTCCAATTTACGGTAGAAGTAGTGTATGGTCATTGAAAACCACAGAATTGGTGATTTCAGATTACATACGTTGGAGACAAACTAGATACGATGGACTTCTTTAGCGGCAACACGATAAAGAACCTTTTAATATACAATGTCCATGAACATGGGAAGATTGTACACATCAACATAGATTTTTAAATTATCAATCAAATTAATGTAGAGCATATAGAGATGTATCAAGAACAAAAGTTCAAGAATTTCCCGATGTGCAGAAATGAAGAGTATCAAACCTCGCTAGTTGAAACAATTTCAATTAATAATATGTAGCTAGTTTAAAATCCAAGGTTTAAACATTTATTTTCAATCAAATTTTGTATCTTATTAGGTCATTTGTTTATTAGTTGTTTCACGGATTTTCTTATGAAAAATATCCATTGGGTAGTGACTAAAAAAAAACAAACAAAAAATATAAAACAAAACTGTTTATTTTCCAAACTTAATATATAGGTGCCAAATGCGTCTAAGAACATTGTAAACTTTTATTTCTTCATATTTTGGGAGGCATATCCCACTGATGAGGGCTGATCATCCTAGCAGAAGGAACAAATCAGACGAATATATTTAGTAATAGGGTCTGTAAGTCTCGTTTGGTTTCACTTTCGTTTTACAACTTCCGGGTACATCAGCGTTCGTAGTAACGATTGTATACTGTTTCGCGATAGGATGTACTCATTGCACCGGTTCTAAACAGACTTGCAGTCTGTTCAGATTTCCGCCTGATGCCAAAGAAAGGAAAAAATGGATAGAACTTTGCAGGTAAGTAATAAAAATGTAAGAGGATGTTTTATGTTACTGGACCTGCGACGTTTATTTAGAGGTCAAAAAGAAGATATACTCGTAAATAAAGGTGTTGGTGTATATTAAGAACATCCACAGATCAATTTTTTCTACAAATCTACAGCAGCTTTATCTGGACTATATTATATTGCACTGACATAAGAATATCAGTTAAAACATTGGTCCTTTTTCGTTATGTCAAGTAACCCCTCCCCCTTTTTTTCCCCAACACAAATATTCACCTTATGAAAAACCTGGATCCCTGTTGATATACCATTTAATCAATTGCGTGTATTAATAACAACCGATTTTTAAAGTATCATTTATTTCTCTAAATAAACTAACTTTATATTCTAAGTTGTTATATATATATATATATATATATATATATATATATATATATATATATATATATATATTAGGAATCCTGGTTATTTATATTCACTATTTGTTAGTACTAGTAATAGCATATACTACTATTAAAAATGTGAATTTTAACCGTTTTAAATTTGTATTTCAGACGAGCAGACAGGGAGTGGAATACCAACGATAGAATATGTTGCTGTAATTTCCAAGATGGAAACAAGAAGTTAGGCCCTACTATTTTTTCATACAGTAAGATTGTGGGTCATTTCCCAGCGATACACACAACAAAAAGGTAACCATCAAACAAGTTTGTTAAATCCAACTCATTAGTGTTTTTAAGAGTACCATTTTAAATTAATTCAATTAAAACCTTTTTACATTGAAACAACTGAATCAATTCATAAAGAAATTAACATATTTTAATTTTAAAATATTCATGACACAACCAAAATAGTTTAAATTCTGATATACTTGTAACATACTTTCAGGAAAAGGTTAACCATTTCTGAAACCCCACAAGAAACAACTACTTCAGGGCAACTTCATCCAGTTCTTGATCACAACTATTGTGACAGAAGTGCTAATTGTGAAGCTGAAGCACACTCCAAGGATCAGCCTAAAGAAGGAAGTCTACAGAAGTGTTGATCTTGTGGTTGTTTACATAATTTGTTACACACTGGAATTGTTATATTATATGGTGGCTCAATGTTTGTGGATTTTCTTCAACTACAAATAACATCCCCGGAATATTGTGACAAAGTTTTTATACAATATACTGAATGCAATAAAATCCCATGATAAAATCCAAACGCATAGAAAAGTTCACAATTCACAAAAAATGTTCTCCATGAAACATGTGAAATAAAAATGATTTCACAGAATATAATCATATAATGAAATTTAAGTAACATGTTCATTCACATTCGGTAATGAAACAACTAAGCAGTGAAGCAGACAACAACGGATTACCTTTTACATTTCTATGAATTTAAATTACAGAGTCAGTCTTGGAGAAGCAGATAGCTATGTTACAAGAAGTTATCAGATTAAAACTGCAAAAGCCAAAAAATGTCGATTAGCGATATAATAGATGATACTGAAAAGGTGAGTTACATAATAATGTGGATATATTGGTAAATATAGACTTTACAACATGTTCAATTAAACTAAAGAAAAATGTCTAGAAAAAATAATAAATTTGATATATCTTACCTCCTATATACATGTACATAAGATAATGCTTTATTAACACAATACATACTTGTGCATAAATAATTGAAGCTGAGGGGATTTCAATACATTATAATTGTCTAATATTAAATATCAAATCAGATTTCGAAATAAAGAAAGATAATTTTTCATTTTAAGTGTTTTGTTATGTATCACATTTGTGGTGGCAACGACTGAACCAGATATATACCAATAGTTCAATGTTCCATGTTGATCACAGTTTCCTAAAAAGTACCGGTACTAACGCACCAAACGGAAGGCTCAAGAAGTGTCGGGAAATGTTTTTCTGCTTCGATACATGTAACAGGAAATGAAAGCAACACACCGAGCAATTTCCTCTTTATTTTAATTCATTTGTAGATGTTGCTCCACACCTCCTTCCCGGCTGATGTTTTCCATGTCATTGTCAGTATGCTCAGTAGAATGGCGCCGTTTAATTATTATTCTGGTTGGGCCGTTTCTATTGAGGATCAGCTCCTGATTACACTTATGAAGCTGAGGCTGAATTATTGTGACATGGATTTGGCAGTGAGGTTTGGGACAAGCCGAGCTACAGTTTCAAACATTATTAACACATACGTGTCAGTCCTTCATGAAATTTTCTTTGTTGAAGTTCTCACAGAAGTAGGGATGCCTAGTCAGCTGAAGTGTAAGGGGTCTATGCCAAAGTCTTTTGAGGAATTTGCTTCCGCCCGCATTGCTATGGATGCTACAGAGGTAATCCAGGATGTTCCCTCAGACATGAATTGTCAGTCACTCTCACATAGCAGCTATAAGAGTAGACACACTGTGAAGGCTGTTACATGCGTGGCTCCAAATGGTGCACTAGTGTTTTCTTCGGAGTTGTATCCAGGCTCAACTTCTGACTCTGCTATAGTATATATTCTTTGAAAGAATTTTCAAGGTATCCGTACTATTTTGCACAAATTGTGCTGTCTTACTTCGCATGCACATCCAACATGTAATTGTCAGTGTACATGTCTTTCTTGTTTTCTGTAGTGTAAAGTTAAAAAATCTTAAACGTTCCCTTGCCGTACGTGAAAAGATGGAACTTTATAGTAACTTTGAATTAACTTCAGTTCAATCCGACAGAGTTTGCCGTCTGTTGAGTTTTACACTTTGGATTATCTTTCGATCACCACGGACATCGGGTTTTCTTGTGCATCTGCTTCGATGTTTATTTTCACTTGTTCCGCGTGCCTTATAACGTTTGAGAAACTAAGAAATTCCAGTCTGGCTTACTGAGAGAGTACATGCTATATCCTGTTGGATATAACCACTGACTTGTGAACAATAACTTGTGAACATAGCAATTAAAGCATTTTAACAGGGGTAGACATTTGTTTACTCTTGGAAGCCATCTAGTCAATTGTAAAATATATGACACATGATATACGTCATTTTTATAAAATGACGTCATTAAACTATGGTACGCACTCTATTGACCACCCATTAATTAATAACAACATTTTGTTTAGGTAGATATATTTTTAATGCAAATGAAATAAAATGGGATTTGAGAACTTTGAAATTTCGGCAGTCATGACACACTTATTGCCGGTATACTCGTTTCCTATCATATCGCGGGTTCTATGTTATCGCGGTATTTCTTTTACGAAAAGTAGCACGCGCTGAAATTGACATTTGACGTCGGGATTTTTTTTAGACATCTAGTAAACAGAAGCACGCTTAACATCACTGAGGTATATATAATAGAGGAAACTCACAAGAACATTAGTTTCTGGAAATATTTCGGTATTGATAGATTTTTCGACAAAATGATTTAACTACCGCGATATCATAGGACCAGCTCATACTGTATATACACTCCCATTCCATTTTAATCATTAATATATACACATTCCCATTCTATCATGGCCCGCACCATATTTTTTTTTAGAAAAGTTAAAATTTTTAAGTCACCTGAGTCTGTCAGGTGACCTATCGCAATTGTCCATCGTGCGTAAACAATTTTACATATTTAGACCACCTGAGTCACTCAGGTGACCTAATGCAATTGGTCTTTGTCCGTCGTCGTACATCGTGCGTTAACAATTTTGCCTTCTTGAAAACTACCAATTGTTACCATTTCTGGGGTGAAGCATCTCTATGATAAGAAAAATCTAAATTGTGAACTTCATGGCTCTGCCACCCCCGGGGCGCCATAGGCGGTGCTAAATATGCTAAAAAGGCACTTTCAAAAACCTCTTCTCGCACACGTGGGTAAAAAACTGAATGCAAGGTTATGATGCCCATGAAGCTCTCTACTACAATTTTGAAATTCATAGCCCCAGGGTCAGGGGTTTATGCCCTAAGATGGGGGCCAATATGGCCATATAGTATAAATGTATTTAATCTTAGAAAATCTGATGTCCACAAAGTCTTCCACCTACCTTGTGGAATGCATGGTCCCTGGGACGGGGATTAATGCCCAAAGTAGGGATCAATATCGCCATAAAGTAAAAATCTATTATATCTTTTTAAATACTTCTCAACTCCCATATACATTTGAGAAAAATTAAATGCATGATCATGATGTCCATGAAGCCGTCTACCGAAATTGTGAAATGCATGGTCTCAATGTCAGGGGTTCAGGCCATAGGGTGAGGCCAATATGACCACTTAGTGGCAATGTAATGATGTAATAATTTGTTCTGTTCTTTCACAGTCGAGGGGAATAGTCATTCATTGTTATCATGTTCATGATGTCCTGATGTTAAACTGTGAAATTCACTGCCCAGGCCATGGAACAGAAGTTGAGGCTTTTTATTAGAGGAGGGGGGGGGGGGATAATATGTGACCATATATTGAACACGTAATTTCACTTAAAGAGGTTCGTTCCTCTGTTTTTGGGTAGCCATTTTGGGTCACCTCTATTCTGGAAATTATGCATCATATATTGATTCTACTCATAAATTCATATTTTATAATGCCAATTAAACTATATTAAATAAAATAGTAAAGGGAAAATTACATATTTACAGAAATTCGTAGGGGACTATATGTTGTGGCGGAAGGTTTTTGAGAAGAAAATGAACATTTATCATAACTCAGTTGTTTTAGAGTACCGTCACTTTAGCTTTTTTATTTTCAGTGCAGACCAAAATTTCCAGATAGTTTGTGCGTTAGGATGTCTTCATTTTGTTACGAAAAACATATTTTTACAATTTTTCAATATTTCTATCGACACATATTGGCAAATTTCACTTATATTTCATTAAAGTCAAGAAAAAATGAATCCCAATTTTTGCCTAAAATTAGTTTATTTCTTGCCATAACTCAAATTCTACATAATAGACCCATACTTTTGGTTTTATTTTCTGAATTTATGAGATTTTTCTGACAAGTCTATCATAATACGAGAAAAAGTTTGAGACTTTTCAATAATTTCATTGCATGTTGAATCGTTAATGGATAAAAAAAAAAGCATTTTAACAGTGCAAACAGGTTAAAATGTCAATTAGGTAAAGAAATTGTAACATTTTTCTTCATGATAATTTTAATTGTATTTATTTTAAATGTATAAATTTGTATTTGATGTCATAGTTCATTCTGATAAAAAATTATAGAGGGAAAAGCGATTTATGTGCAATTTGCACTTTCAGTGCAGAAAGGTCATACTAAATACACCGTAGCGCCGAATGAAGCATATAGACCCCAACATTTTGTTTTGAATTTTGGTTAAGCTATGTGTGTAGATTTTTTAAAAAATACTTTAGAAAAAAAACTTAAATACTTTTGATCGCAGGATTCAACGTCCTTAAGGTAATTGCTGTTTGTCAGCCTTTACAATTTTAACTTCGTCTTGAAAACAGCATGGCGAATTGTCACTCTATTAATTCAGATGTGTTCTATTTTATGAAATTTACTTTAAAATCCTGTGCTTTGTATACTTGAAGAAAAAATCTGTATGCATTTTGTGTGCATTATAAATGTAACCCAGGCGTTGATAGAACACCAGTGTTGGGTCATATACTCAATTTATTCAATATATACGAAAAACCTGAAACATACAACATTGACTCATTCGACAATTATCTCAGAATACGGTACAATTATTTAGGTGTAGGTAATTTAATATAGCATGGAATTGTTAATTTGTGAAGAAGAAAATCATAGAATATATTTATATGAATAAGTCCTGAATTACTGAAGCATTACCAGACACCGGCAGCTATCATCCCAGAACAAGCTTACGCTTAATGCTTAATCTTAATATAGGTCTATCCCCTCTCAAGGTAAAACGAAGTATGCTTGCGCCTGGTAAGTTAGGCTGGAAAATTGGTTAGTAGTAGTTAAATTTAGAATGTCAAACTGGTAATCGAATGGTCTAATAAAAATTAACAATTACATGTGGACAATCTCATCTGGGGATATAAATAAAACACACACACATGCACATAGAAACAATTGCGTTTACAAATAAACAAAAATCAAAAGCCAGCAGGTCTTTTATTACCAAAAGTTAACAATTTCTTGTCTCCGTTGCAAAGGAATAGATAATCCAAGATACCTCCGACTCTTGTAACCCCCCTCCCCCTCACCTCCACAAATGATAAATGTGGGGTAACAGTCAGAGGAGTTTCTTATTAAGGTTAAGACTTCAATATGAAGTTAATGCAAACATGAGACTCTGATATGTCAAACTAAGGGCTATGGTACTCAGGTGACTGTTAAGACCTGTGGCCTCTGGTTAACATCTTCCTAATAAATACAAGGCCAGTTGTTACATGTACATTTTTGGTGTGAAGCATCTCTAGGTTAGAGGAATATAAATTGTTAAATGTATGACCATACCATTGGCGGGTCTAATTAAGAAAAAAAAAGGGCCAAATTTAAAAAAAAAATCTTCTTCTCTACCCCCACACGTTAAAAAAACCTTAATGATATAAAACGTAAATAATTGATATATTTCCTAGTTTTTTAAAAATCCAACCCTTTAACTCAGCATTTCACTGAGCGGCGATTGTGTCAAATTTTAGCCGTTTTCTTTTCTGTAATTTCAAAAAGATATACTCGGCAGTCATTATCTGTTGTGTATTTCATTACATGTTGATATTTATTTCTCAAAATTAATGCAACCGACAATTTCTCTCCCTTCAAAATTAGAAATGAGCTTGCAACAACAAAAATATGTTTTGGAAGAGTTGGGAGAATAGGTGTTGAGAGAGATGAAATGGTGGGTCTGAACCCACAACTCCTTGGAGAAAACCAGGGTCACTGGCATGAGGTCATGGTAATTTGTATGGAGATATAGATATAAGAAGATTTAGATGATATAAAGTTATATCATTCAACTGATTATAATGAACCCAAGTCTGGCGATCATATCTAGCTCTATTGTTTCTTTCTTTGGTTATTTGATATCTGGCAAATCATACAGCTATTTACTTAAATTAACAAAAGATCCATGAGCCACACCACAAGCCTGGATATTGCCAAGCTAAGACCATGCTGTAACTTACATCTGTCTACAAAATATACTTTGGAAAATGTTTTTTTTTTAAAAATGTGAAGGTAAAAAGAGCTGAACCCAGATTGTTATTTTCTTCTAACGCACAAGGTCATGGTATACCAGTAAAAACTTTCTTCTGCTTTAAGATGAAAAAATTATCAACGACTGAGTATTTTTTCTGTTATATATCAGAAAAATCGAAAAACAGTTAAAAATATATTAGTCATAGATGAAAATACCAATTTGATCAACGACAACGATGAACAGCATTTTGATGTAATCGATAACAAAACACTATTATCTTCGTCAAAATTCGTAAAAAAGACACAATGCATGCATATTGTTCACTATTATAAAAATAGAAAGTAGAAAAATTTTGGCACAGATAACCGATAGAAATAACTAATAATGGGTACAAAGTGATAAACTACTTTTCCTTATTTTAGGTGATCTAAATTTTCTGCATTACTCTCCGGTAAAATGCTGGTCCTCTAAACACATCATTTCTGATATTTTCTGCCACACATTTATTACTGGTCTGATTAGATGAGAAAAAATTGTCTCTTTTTTCATAGATAATTAGACAACTTTTATCAACACAATGTAACCATAGCAAACTTGAATAGACTATTACTTATTAGGTTTGTTACTGACTGTTTACAGAAATATGTGGGGTCGGTAAAGTCCATAGAAGGCGAAGCGAAGACATTCTAGTCCGAGGCAAAACAAAAAGTATTGTTTTGTATTGTTAATTTAAATAAATATGAAAAACATCAACCTTGTTGTAGTTTTATACATGTAAATACATGATATTGAGATATATATAAACATATATAGACATTTAAAGGAAAAATATCCGGTACTGCATCTAATTGAACCAGATGGCATTTATAGACATATATGACATACAAGTTTGCAAACAGGTCCATGGTTTACAAAACTACAGATATTTACATCACTTAGGTATCACTCATCAATGTTTTCACTGTTTCTGATGTCAGCGGTTGAAACGTGTCCGGTATCTCCTCACTGCTTCACCTTTGTCCACTCGATTCCCAAAAGCAGCCATAGGTGGTGGGCATTCCTGACGGAAGGTCTCTTGTGCAACTTCATATGAAGGATATCTTCTCCTTAATCCAAAGATTTCTTCCATCAATCTGTCGACATACTCTAACAAAAAAACATAAATAAATAAATTACAGAAAATATTTATTATGCAGAACTTATTTCATCTTTTTGTCAAAGATTACCTTTTCAGTGTCTATGTGAGAATTACATGGAATTTTTTTATATGAATGATTTTTTTTTTCATAATGAAACAACTATTACTATAATTTAATACAACATTAATTACCATATGAGCAGGTATCCATCACAGCTTTTAGGGTGTGGTCCCCCTTCTTTGCCTTTGGATAAGACACCTTCCAACGTAGATCACCACCTTTTGTAATTGCCTGCCTTCTTTCTGTGTTTTCATTTTGATGAATAGCAGCCAGTAGTACTCTAAAAATAATATTTATAAGTTAGATTGAGGATACAAAACACTTTTCTTCTGGATAATAGAGTATAGACTAAGATATGAGACCAATGAGATAATGTGTAATGGTTCAACTTACAATAACTAAGAGCAGCTTTGTAATTTTTATAAGAATATATATGGAAGAAATTTACCTTGCATTCATGGCATCGTAGAAGAAGTGGTGAAACTTAGGTGCAAAGTGGCACACGGTCTTGTGGTAAGCCTCTAGCTGTGATGTCTGCTGTGCTGGTGATAGTTTCCTGACATCCTTCACAAGTCTCTTGTTTCCTACGATTAGTTGTAATTCTTTGTCAGCTTTAGAACCTGCAAATACAAATTGATGTTTTAAATATCTATAACTAATGTGATGAAAAAAATCTGATCTTGATAAGTAAATTTGTCTATTTATATAGGTTAATAGTTTAAAACACTTGCAAATATGTTTCAATAATTTTTTTGTTGTTGTCATAATGGAACAATCTAATTAAAACTAAAGGTGTCACTACAAAATTTTACCTTTGGTGATCCAGGATCTCTCAGCTAATGGGGGGTGTTCACATGCCTGAAATGTATCACCATGCCCCTCATGGACATCACACACATGATTCAAAATGGACAGCCATTTCTCCTCCACAAGATCACCATCACCATCACTTGTGGCTGCAGCCCAGTACAAGTGGTTCGAAATGGAGTGACACCAGTCCTTAATCTGCTCGCACCCTTTCTTCTTTGATAGCAACTGAAGTTTCTTGAAAATACCTGTAACAGAGATAAGATATATCAATGATGAATTCTATAAAGCAACTACATGTTACATAATAATATACAACTTCACATTTCAGTTGATGATTTACCTTTGGCAACATGCCAGACATCGAACCAATGTCTTATGGAGGTTTCTTCTTTCGCCATATAGCTCTTTACTTGCACATGTCTGTCTGTGGTAAGATCTGTGATGCGAATGTTACGGTCCTTCAGATTCTGGAGGCAGCGCTTCAATCCCTCTATCTCCATACGATATGAGTTTTCTGTCTCTGTGACCTGAAAAAAAAAGGAACAATAATATTTTTGGATCCTCCTTTTTTGATATAAACATTTATATCCCATCATTTAAGTTAATATAATCTTTTCAATTATTTTAAAACTAAATAATAATAATTTATATGACAGCTAGTATTATCTCTTCATATTTAAGAAAAATAATTTTGAGAAAAATTGTTTATCTAATACAGTGTATATATGATCTGAAAACAAAATATAATTATTTACCTGGACTAATTCAACTGCCAAGATCATTCCACTTTCAAGGTCCATTAGCGAGTAGCTGCCGTATTTCGCTGAATGTCCAGGACTGCAACATCTGGCATCACCGCCTACTTTAACATCCCTACCCTCACACAGTTGAAGAGCTGCCTTCTGATATTCCATCCACACATTCCGTACAGCTGGGATGAGATACGAACACTGAATGTTCCTGAATGTTCTTTCACTTATGCACATAATGTTCATGTTGCTGAAAAGTTGAAGAGCTTTTGATGCACTAGCTCCTGTAAACAAAATGCTGCCTGCTACTTCCAAGTTTCCTGCAGGAAGTCTTGAAGTCAATGGCTGGCTACCCCAACTGTACTCCATTCCACAAGCTTCACAAGAAGACAACATGCGCACAAATGTTCCCAGTCTGCTCTTAATAATAACTCTACACTGTTCATGGCAACTCCTACATGATGACAACAGCTCCTTTAGGCAGCTTTCATACACAATGTACTTCCTCTCCCGATGGACTACGTCCTCTTGGTGGTCTGTGATATCCCTGAAAAATAGCAAATATTTGTCAAATTACCTTTAAAATTATATGGGGTCTGACTGAGAGTATTTGTTAACCACTATTCATCAACCAGAAATAGAATTGAACCATTTAGAAAAATTTCAGGTTTAAGAAACAGCTTTCTCATAAACAGAATTTAGATCATAGCTTGACACATGAAACCAGTATGACTGTTATACTTACAGTTCACCAATTGTATCTTCACAGTCATCATCGGACTCATCAACTGGTGGAAGCCAATCTTCATCCTCATCTTCTGTACTGTCATCTGAGTCTGAGTCTTCTTGGTCTTCATCGTGGCATCTGATGTTTACTCCTGCAACATCAGTCATGGTCTCCACAGACTTCTGGGCCACATCATCTGTCATAGTTGCTGATGACTTCAGGGTTGGCTTTTCACAAAAGTCTGTCATGGTACCGATAGACCTCTGAATTAGTTTCATAACAATCTCATCTGTCTGGGTCCTCTTCACAAGAACTTTCTAAAATGGAAACTTACTCTATGACATGTGCTGATATGTACACAGGCATTTTATATTTCACGATTATGCTCACACAAATAACTTCTATTGTCATTGTCAATTTTTCATTTTAATGAAATTGGTATATACCTTTATGTCAGTCTGCATAGAGGCATCTTTCTTCTCTCCTACTGTTAAGGCTACGGTGTTTTCCTCGTGAGTGTCATCATCAGAATCAGGTTCAGGAGGAGGCATGTTCAAATTCTCTCGCTGGTGACGGATGATGTACTCGCTACATGCCTCTGCTAAGACCTACAATTCACACGTTAATAAAATAATGAAAATGTAGAATGCATAATAATACAACATAAAAAGGCATAAAGTATCTGTTACAGGCACGTAGCATCGTTTTTGAAAATGGGGAGGGGGAGCCAGACTTGTCCAAAAAATCTTGACAAGCAAAAAAAAGGTGTATAATATACAACCAAACACTTGCAGGAAATCAGTTTCCGCTTGAACACACACAATACACTGGGTATATACCTGGGTCTAGACAGGTGTGAGAGGGGGTTGGTGGTGTTGTTTTTGTACACGCAGCTACACAAGTTACAGACATGACACAACTGATTGGCATTCAGTGTTGCACACTTTGGCATGTCAACAGTTTAGAACACATGAAAACATTCCCACAAGAAATTATTTATAAACATTTTGTTAATGTTGCTAGTTCAAACAAGAAAATCTATTATAAATTTTATTTTTAAAAATGACTTCTTATATATGCCCTATATAGTATTATTTAAAACTATTTATATTTATGTTTTATACAATAAATGGTAAAAAATAATAAACAAATGACAAATACCGTCAATTTGTGCATTTTGGTAGTATTTTACATTATAAAGAGATATTTCTGTTTGTAAAAAAAAGTAGAACTACAGAAAATTATTCATAGAACATTAAAACTGGTTTTCATTAAAACACAATGGTTTTTATAACGATGATATCTGTACCATATTGAAACACTGTTTTAAAAACCTTCTGACACCCATGGACCCACCAATGAAAAGACCCAGTGACACCTCCAACCACTTTTTCACCCCCTAGACTTCTCGATCTACTATTGTCTTATTAATAAATGTGAAACATTTGGCGTATACAAATTATGAATCAATCAGAATTATTTTTTTAGGGCCTAACAATGATGCAAAAATTCTGATTCACAGTGGGCATGCTGAGGTGTCAACATTTGCTACTCATATGCCTGCATTAGATTATATTGTAGCCATGAGAGCAGGGTATAAAACATGTTTCCGACTTTTAATTAATCCAAATTTTAAAATTCATATGTGTAATACATACTCTTTGTGTTTCCCTCTTCTTGAATGCTGGCTTGATGCATTGGATGGCAGCTCGTTGACCAAGAAGAAGGCTGGGGTAGGCATCGGGCTTTAGTCTCACTCTAAATCCCGTAAGATTCATAGAGTCCACTATACACGGATTCTTTGTGAAGGAGTCCGGCGTAAAATGTTCGGAACACACGACAGAATGGTAATTTGGTGTCCATAATTTGTCAATTGTGGAAGAAGTCGAAACGGGGTTCACTTTGTTCACTGCGTGTATCCACTTCGAATAAAGGTCTTTCTTCTTCTGTGCATTCGGAAAACGATGAAAACTCACACCGACGGTATTGTCTGGATTGTTCTTGCAACTCACAACCGCACAAATCACCATCTTTTGCTTATTTTAACGGGATCCTTCTCAATGTCTTCGTCAATTTCTCTTTCCGCGCGACTTTCTAATAATTTTCATATTATCTTTTGTTTGTTTACATATCAAACTTTAGGTCCTCGACAAAACAAACCTAATAAGTAATATTATTGTATGTGTACAAAGTTAAATGAATATTCCAAGTTAACTTAATATTTACTACCAATATTTTAATTCTCAAGTTATTTTAAAAGGTACATTGTTACTGAAATATATGAACATACTCAAAATAATGAATGTTCCATCAAGCTATGACTAATAATATATGTGACTAGATGATAATCCGCGCAAGTGCGGAAATTAACACTTTACACATTAATAAATTTTAACTGCGTTTGGAAGTAATGCATCTTGGCTAATGAAATCATGACATGACCAGGAATGAACATGATCTGGTCGTCGTTAAAAAGAGCTGAACATAGTTTGTGATATTCTTCTAACCCATAAGGTCATGGTATACCAGTAAAAACTTTCTTCTGCTTTAATATGAAAATATTATCAACAACTGAGTATTTATCTCAGGAAAATCGAAAAGCAGTTAAAAATATATTAGTCATAGATGAAAATACTAATTTGATCAACGACAATGATAAACAGCATTTATTATGTAATCGATAACAAAACACTAGCTTTTACCTTCGTCAAAATTATTTAGAAGACACAATACATGCATATTGTCCACTATTTTTAAAAGGGGGAAAATTATTGCACCGATAACTGATAGTAATAACTAATAATGGGCACAATGGGATATACTACTTTCCTTATTTCAGATGATCTAAATTTTCTGTTGCATTCCTAAATGATTGTCCTCTTTACACATCATTTCTGATATTTTCTGCCATGCATTTGAGTGGTCAGATTGGATGAGCAAATTGCTTCATTTTTTCATAGATAATTAGACAATTTACACCAATAAATGTAACCATAGCAAGTTTGAATAGACACGGTATTATTGTATATGTACAAAACTAAGTGAATATTCCAAGTTAACAATATTTACAACCAATATTTTAATTCTCAAGTAACTTTAAAAGGTACATTGTTACTGAAATATATGAACATACTCAAAATAATGAATGTGCCATCAAGCAATGACTAATAATATAAGTGATGCATTTAAATCATTTAAGCCTTGGTTCAGCCAAAAAAAAGGTTGTCAATTGAAAAATATATAAAATAATATTAAGTTTAAGTATTCAACTTTGTGAATAACAGAAGATTCATTAATAATCAAAATATTAATTAATAATCAAATTAATAATTCCAAAAAAAGGGTTATTTCAATAGATAACGAGGATTTATTTTTTTTACACAAAAAAGAACAACCTCTTTAAATCTGCCATCTGCATTTACAGAAAATGTTAGTCTGTCACCATTCATGGTGTCATTTTTTGATGTACTGTTTGGACTTTGGACAAAGAACCTGTTCCCTACAACGATATTTTGAGAAATTCACGTTCGAGAACGATAAGCATTACGATCACTTACATCTTGGCAAATGAATTTTGATCTTTTGAAATCTTGGCCGAATCTCCATCCTATAGCAATAAAATATTGGCAAGTGAATTTTGGAAAAGCTTGGCTTTTAAAAAAAAAAAAACCCGAATGCAATGCAATCCTGACTTGGCTATGATTGGCGCATGAAGTAAATCTTGACTGCATTTGGAAGTAATGCATCTTGGTTAATGAAATCATGACTTGACCAGGATTGAACATGACCTGGTAGGGATAGGAAATATTGCATAGTCAAGATGTAAAACATGGGATGTATCTCGAGAAGGCCAGGATTGTAAATCATAACCGGCAAAAATAAGGTCATGTTATGTTATCAACCTTGACTTGGTCCGAGTTGCAATCATAGCATGGCCGGCGCAGAATTGTCAAGATTGAAATCTTGACCGGCCAAGATGAGATGGCCATGTTTTAAACCAGACTTCGCAATGATTAAAATCATGGGATGACCGGCTATGATTGGAGGGCAGGGATTGAAAATCATGACCAGGTTAAGTTATCCGACATGATTTGGCCAGGATTGTAAACTTGACTGCGCAAGATTGAATTGCAATGATAAATAGAACATGACATTGGGGTCCCCTACAGTTTTCCTTACAAACTGATAATACTCATGCTACCGAGCTGGCGGGCTAGCTCGGATTTTGCCACTACACTCATGCAGCTTGCAGAGGTCTGAGAGATGAGGCTTTGACTAGGGGAATTTAAGCTTAAAACAAGTAAAAGCAACTTATAATAACATAAACTTGAGTTCAACAGCTTCATTTTTTAGCTGCGCGGGTAGGTTAAGGCAACTCTAAGTTTAATGATGGTCGAAATTATGGTCATTTTAAAAATTGTTTATTTTTATGAAAACAGTGCTACATATTAATATCAAGTGAATGTGCTCAACAAGATATTGTATTTCTACTTCGGAATCGAGTCGATCTTTGAAGCTGTCGTGCCATGGTATCACGTGACAGTTAAAAATAGATCACTTTTTTACCTTAACAGAAAATCAAAAAGTGTAACACTACCCCGAAGTTCATTTGTATGTATTATTCAATAATTCGATCGGTAATTAGTTCATGTTTATTAGTATTACTGCTAGAATCCTATTGTTAATCGCATAAAATAAATATTGTCATTATTTATCGGAAACCCTCTCAACTTCTTCAATTTCATTGAAAATACTACGTATTTTTCAATTATAACAACGAAGCAAAGGATTCTAGCAGCACTTTTCAAGTATTTTAGGTCATATGCTTTTGATATTTGCTAAATTCATCTGTCATGATATTCGGGGTAGTGTTACACTTTTGCCTTTTTTGTACAGACTGACAGAGGAAAGGCCGGTCAAGCCATATAAATGTTTATCTGCTTACCTTATAACACTCGCTGATAAAACAAAATATCCATGCCTGTATTATCCTGATTATATCCTTACTGACAATCATCTAAATCTTGGGTATCTGTATTGAATATGTCTTATTTCGGCATTGTTTACACTGCATTCCGATGATTTGTCTCCCGACATTGATCACCTCTATTAAACATGCTTGTGACGTCATCAATGTTAATAATACGTTTTACAGAGAAATCGAAGATATATTCAGTTAGAAGAGTTTCTAGTGACATTTTACGCCTGTAGTTTTTATAATTTGGACCAGAGATAAAGTTAAAATTGACAGGTTTCTTGAGTAAAATATGACATCATGCTGCTTATTGTGACGTCATATCGATCAGAGGGATTTTTACTCAATCGATCGCTGAGAGTTGCCTTATCATACCCGCGTGTGTGCCTTCTGCAGTTGAAATAAGCCAACCCTCTTCAAAAATACTGACTTCTTCCTACATTTATTTTGATTAATCAATATTAATATCAAATCATAAACAATTAGTAACCGAAGGTATGATTAACAATGATGGTTCTGGTGCACCGTAACGTTCATCTAACCTTTCCCAAAGTCTCTGTTGTCCCCTCGGGATGTTGAAAATGTTAGACGTTCTAATGCTGATCGCATGCTTCTTTGATTCCGGCCCCAAGTACTTGATGAGAAGGTCCATCTGTTCGAAATCCACGACTTGAAGTTCATTCACTACACAGGAAAAACTATGTTTCCTTGCACTATAAGATTCAGGTCTATCGTTGAAGTTGGTGAGCCTGGAGAACAGTAAATCCTTCCGCGGAACCAATCGGGTAACGTCAGCTACTTGTGCTCCTTGGAGTCACACTTGGTGATGAATGGTGTGCGGCAGGCACATATGATTGTGCAAATCGGTTCAGGTCAGGCAAGTTGGTAGGGATGTGATCACCTGTAAGACTTGAAGGAAATTGGCCTGGTTGAGGCTGATTAGAAGAGGTGGTCTGTGATACAGTGTGACGACGTAGTGTAGAGTAGTCTCGTTTCGGTTTGAGATTGCTGGCCTTATCTGGAGTATTTGGTGGACGCAGCACAGGGGACAACTGGCCAATAGTTGATTCAAATGCTTGACAGTCCGCTTCAGCCTTGGCCGCTTCTCTTTCCGATTTAACATTTCTAGTTCCGCATCCTGTCCATTTTTTTTTTACGGAGTGTTATTTCTTTAGCAGTGGAAAATATCCTAGCCTTCGCTTTGCTCACATGCGCCCTCTTCTTTGCAAGGATATCAGTAGCCATCACATAAGAATCTGTAGAAGATGCACAACTACTTTCACAGTCATCTTCTTGGTCCTCTTCCACATCCATCCTTTCACCATCTGTGGGCGGTAACTTTTCACCAGTAGAGTGGGTCTCCACAGTTGAGTCTGGAACGGTTGACGTAATGGTCTGCTCTGCTGTTGTAGACATCTGGGTCTTTTTACTATACTGCCACAAGAAGAACTCTCAGGTCATATGGGTTTGGAAGTTTATTGGCAGATAGATAACCATCAATATTTAACACGTGTACACTGATACACGTGGTGCTTATCCACCGGAGTGTGAAGTCATACACACAGTTGTGTTGAAATATGTGCTTGTTCGTATGCGTGTGTGGTAAAAAGCTACAAAGAATACAGAAAACCAAATTAAGTTTTTGACTCAATCTGCTTTCCATACAAAATTTTCTTAAACCTGACTTCAATACATACAATGAATCTTACATCGATAAACCATTTCTTAATTATCACTATTCAATAAGTTCATGAATATATATGTTCAATTCAATTCACAAAACTAAGATTTAAAGACAATTATTGCCTATAATTATATACGTTACTGCATACGACAAAAATGGCGCACCATACTTTGAGCACATGGCAAACTGTAAACACAATTTATGCACAACTGCATCTGTATGCATAGTTGACAGTATAGCTATAGGTAACTAACAATGCAATTAAGGTAATAGAGGGCGAAGCCCTCTCACGGGCCCGAAGGGCCCGTGAGAGCGAAGCTCTCCCTATAGACAACACGTGTATATATGCCCAAATATGGAAATTACACTCTATACCTATGAAGTTGAAAAACTTTTCCAAGATGGAGGAAAAAAGAATCACTTCACGCGCAGTGACATCACCGGCATCCATGTTGAATTTGAATCTCGTACTAACTTCACGTTTGGTGATAATTTATCAATATTGTTTAATGAGTGATAAATGCATTCAAACTTACCTAGTGTGTTCTTAAAAAATTAATTCCTAATTAAGAAAACAAATTTTCGTTTCCTACAACTTTCAACAGTGGCATTAGATCCGATCAAATGAATTTCAAGACATCTGATTGGACAAAACAAACGTCTTTCAACAGTGAAGCAGTTTTATTTCATTGTTATTCAAATAAAACAATGTATTTTAATTGAATTTGCCTTCTAATTTCTTTATGAAAACAGCAAAGACGTTTTCCCTTACTTTCAATTTGAAATTTCGTTTTTTTAGGTTTCATCTCAAATCATAGTCTGACCTACTCGTACCCAGGTCATTTCAGACCCAGAATTCAAATTATATCTCAAAAACAAAAAAAGGTCATGTTACGACTAATACCTAATTCAATAAAAACAAAAGATAATCTTAATTTTTTGGACATTATAGTCTTTGACATTCTAATTCACACCCCCCCCCCCAAAAAAAATGTATATATATATACAATAAATCATGTTCAATTTACCAACAATCTGCCATGAAAATAAAAACAAATAGGGAGACTATTCACAATAATGCATTATAGATACTTAAAATGTATGCATAATAGGAAGAACTGATCTGCATTCACAATCATAAATATGTATTACACACTAAATGTAAGACATTTGTCAGATAAACTCAGGTTAAACTATATATGATTGTACAAAATACATGAAGGACATAATTTGCACCTTATGATGTGAATTAGCTAGGGTATCTCAATTCTCCAGTTTTAATACACAATTTAATCAATCATTGAATGTTCAATAGTGTATTGATAACAAATTTTAGTGAATTTAGGGACCAAAACTAATCTCAATTTATTTCTGTCCATACATTGCCATACAAGTGAAATGTTCTTGAGATAAATTGATTTTCCTATAAAAAAAATTTATAAACATAACTCTTTAATTCATCATTTTATTTTTAAAAATGCAAACATTTAAAATAAGGGAGTAAAAGTTAAGATACTTCATGCTGAGAAATTATCCAGAGGTCTGTGATTTTTTTGCATTCATAAATACACCTAACTTCGCTTGCCAAGGGTTTGTGATCTGCAGGAGTGGTGCGAATCAGAAACCCTTGGCTAGCAAAGATGAAATATCTCAGGGTTCTTGAAAACAATATTTATTTACATACCAGAATGAAAATTTGTTTACATGTTTTTGTATTTGAATCCCCCCCCCTCTCTCTCTCTCTCTCTCCTCTCTCTAACTTGTTCGGCTAAAGAAAGTGGCTGTTAAATAAAAATCTATGGAGATTCTTTGGATTAATTGCAAATTATATAAAATAAGGTCTGGATGGTAGCATTTGAAATATTGTGTGAGGTGATCCAAGAGACTTTCGAATGGGAAAAAAGATAAATCTCCACAAGAAATCTGTTTTTCGTTCCTGTAAAAATCTCTGAGATGATGTTTTAATGAATGATTTCAATTGTATTTCATTTAGTTGTGTATATTTCTATAAAAATCGTCAAAATGTGATGGAAACAGTAACCTGAGACAGACTTTAGTCTAGTATTTCAGGGCTTGAACAAATTTAACAAGGACCGTGGGCTGGCCAATAGTCTTGGGCCAACAACAAAATTAGAGTCCAAACAAAACAAACAATATATGAGATGACAGGCTAGAGATGATGAAAGGCATCTACTGATCTAGCCCCATTTATATTGGCTTCGCCCTCCAAACGGTTATGCCGTAAAACATATTAAATAAAGTGTGCAATAATAAAAGTGACTTACACCGTGGTTTACGAGCACTTAGACCAGCGGGTTAAAATCGCCGTGCGACAAATGGCGGCACAAAACGTACAATAATTAACTCATGCGTGAAAGTATTCGTATTCGATTTAAGTCTAACCGACATAATGAAAAATACACAAATTCCTCAAAATTGAAAATAAAATAAAAGAACAGACAGAATAGTAAGATGTTATTCACCGGAGTGGAATCACTGTTGTCTCCTACTATATTACTGCCATCGGATTTACAAATCACTTGTAAATAAGTTCGTGAGAGATCTATAAATTCGTCTCCCTGCCCTTGAATATCGAATACGATGGGGGCTGTATCGGATTCAAGGGTACTTGAAATGGGGTAATATTCCATCAATTTCGATTCATCTATAGCTATATTGGTAGGGGGGAGGGACTTGGAACAATTCTAAATTGTCTATCCCACACATACAAGAATCTCTGTGCATCATTTTTGAAAAGGTGTGTGACTTTTGAATTAATAAGTGAAACTGTCTGAGCAGCACAGTTAAGGCTGTAAATAAATTCCTTCAGACAAAAAGTACGGGAAATGTGCATTATGACATCACAGTATATTACAAACCTTGATAATGCACAGGTGACACTCGATAGCTCGAACTTCGATCTCTCGAAGTTCTTGATCCCTCGAAGTGAAATCACGGTCCCGATATTTTTCTCTATATAACTAAGCAAATTTACTCTTGATCTCTCGAACTCCGATCTCTCGAAGTTCTTGATTTCTCGAAGTAAAACCTGGGCCCCCAATATACATATTTAATTGTGTTTTTCACTCTTGATAACTCGATTAATTTCAACACTTGTGAAATTTACGATAAATTAAACCGCTCTTTATTTAAAATATTATGTGATTAAGAAAACATATAACACTTAAAATTGTTTAAGTTATAAAAAAAATAACACTTAAAAAACACACAGCTAAGTTCTGTTTTGTTGAAATTGAAGTAAAGTAGCAGAAAATACGAATGAAACCATGTTAGACTATCCTTCCATGTTATGAATACAAACTTCCGGCTACTATAATTTTAGAACCAAAATGACCGGAACAACAATTTCCGGATTTTTTAAAACTTTCGATCTCTCGAACTCTTGATCTCTCGAAGTTTAATCATGGTCCCCTGAAGTCCGAGTTATCGAGATTCACCTGTACTTATAAATTCATTTATTAGCAAAATTAATTTGTACTAATCTTTTAATTAAAAACAACAAAACCTATTACTTACAATTTCGATGTCCGTTATATCGTACACACTGAAAAATAAGCGAGAGATCGTTCTCGCTGTACTACAAAATATGACGTCATATGCTTCAAAATGACGCATTAAGTTAAGTCATTGAAGGCTATAATGCAGTTTTTTAGCGAAGAAAAATAATGACAGATTAACGGAAAATTATAAATGAATATTTTGTTCAACATTATTATTAGTAGAATGCTACCTATATAGTGTTATATTCAATTTGTTATAATTATGCATCGTATAATGAGGCAACCTCAATTTTGTATAAAATATCGTATATCTTAAAGCTGGGTACCTAAATAAATCATTCAATTGCAAGGGCATACACTTATCTGATCATGACAAACTTTTTTATGCTTTGTAATTTAAAAACTATCTAATTAACCCTCTTGTACCCTGTTTCAGTAACTGTGGTAATTGTTTAATTCCTCCTTTGATTCTTCCTTTGATCAGGTCTGTCACCACTCCTATACCTCCTTTCATCAGGTCTGTCACCACTCCTCTACCTCTTTGTTTTCTTCTTTTTCTTCTCCTTCCTTTCCCAGTCTGGCCTCCCAAGAATTTCTTGATATTGGTATCAATAGCTGTGGCTACTATATTTTTGACCAAAGGCAATACCCTACTTCTGAGTATATCACCAACGATTGGAGTTCTTAAAGCTGGGACATTTCTAATTAATTGTTTATCTTCACGAAGTGCATACCTTTTAATTCTTTGACTAGCTCGTGTTCTCAAACCTTGCATGAAAGGTTCTTTTAGTTTTAAGAGGCTTTTCCCACTTATAAAGGGGAACAAGGTCCTTAATGAAGTTCTGATCTGAATCTCAATGGTATCGAAATGTTTTTTACTGAGTTTCAAATATTCGGCTCTCAAAGGTACCTATTTAGCCTGCGTTCGATCGTGAATGCCAGGGGTCACGGGGACGACTCTCAGCAATTTTAAAGCATTAGATCCTACCATCTGAGGTTCTATGATGTCGCAGTACACGTACATCTGTTTTAAATTCTCGTACAAATCAATGTTTTTGGGAGCAAAATAATTCACATTGATCCACTTGGTCATGTATTGGTCTATTTGATAAGAAGCTTTTGTCCCAAGCACTAGGATGGCCTTGGTTAAGAGGCATTTGGTCATATTCTCCTCCTTCATAAAAGCTTTTGTCCCAAAACCCATTTTGAAGGCTTAGGATATGGGAAAACGGACACAAAAGGGGTGGCTTCGAAGGAGTCGCCTCCCGTTGTATTGATATTCGATTCGATCGAATTTATCATGGTACGCTAATTGCATGTTATTCTTCTCTTGCGGGTTAGCACCCAAGACTGCCCAGAGATCATTCATGGTTAATCGGAGTCCGTCGTTGATTTTCGAAATCAGAGCCTTGGGATGAACGTAAGGACCCGGTTGAAACTGAATTCGTATAATATTCATTTCTAAAGTAGACGGGACCTCTTCTTTGGGACTCTCTTCTGTTTGTTTATAATTATAATCAAAGTAAGAACATTTCCAGTCCACCAAAGTGTCACAATCAGCGAGAAATGTGCTTTCTACTTTTGTCATTTGAAAACGATTGGTGTTAAAAAGGTTAGGATCTCCTAATTGATCGCTATATTCTTTAGTGATTAAAAGATCGAAAAAGCTTCGTTTTCTGAAATGTTCTCAATGGAAGTCCCATACATCATTTCAATAATAGCGACTTCCCATTCTCCATCGGTCAAGTCGATATTCTGGGGTAACAACGTTTTAAAATGAGCGTTCGTATTATTGGGAAAGGTTTTAAATGAATCATCACTGGGTAAAGTCAAGTAAAACCCCTCACTCTGTGCCATGTTAAATACAAAATGACTAGTGAAATAAAAAACCAAGTTTATTTATAGTGAACATTTTTTTTAATTTGAAAACATACAAACATAGAATGAACAATTTTTTCTTTTTTAAAAGTCTCAGGATTTTAAATGTCAATTGGAAATCACATCTGGTTCACTTCTTATCTTTCTTCAACCTTCTTCTTCTTCTCTATTTCTTTTTTCCTCTTCTTCTTTCCCCTCTTTTCTTTCATTCACATCGATCACTCCCTGATCCATGGGCTCGTGTTCAATTTCTTTGACTGGCAGGACTATGGATTTTGGTTCAAAAGGAGGAAGATTTTCAATAGGAAAGGGTTTCCTCATGTACAAGTATTCAACGGGATCACAACAATCCACGTAACTGTATCCCGCTCTTCTAAATTTCTTTAATTCTGCTAGAGTTTTACCCAGTATTCTTCCCCATTTAGATTCGTACATGGTCCAGAGAGGTTCCTCCCGGTAAAAGAAGCTTTGATTTTATACTTGTACAGGTGATACTTGGTTTTTCCGAAGACCAGAAAATGTTCAGGTAGAATGATTCACTTGTACAGGTAAGCCAGGTGGTCTCCAGCAAGTTCATCATTCTTCTTTAAAAAGTCTTTGTAACATTCTGCCTTGGAAGTCATCCATTCCCCCTTCAAAGAAGGATTGTTGCCAGGAAGCTCAATTTTTCAGCGATATTAATATCTTGGACTCATGTTTTCCAATTGAATGTCAAAAACAGCTGAAACCCTTCTTTATATCTGTTTGTCTCAAGGTTAAAATTACGCAATTCTTTATTTACGAACTATCGGGTATTTTCCTATGAGTCATGGCTTATGAGTCATCTATCACTCATCGTTATCCCAGTTCAGTTTTACTGGACTTGGGAAGACTGAGACTGGGCATGATGTAACCCACTATAGAACTCAGAGTGACCATCCAAAAATCTCGATTAGCATCGTGTAAGGCTAATATCACAATAGAAACAATGATTAAAGTAATACAAATAAATAATTGAGCAAAAAAGAAATTTCTACTCTGGAATTTTTTCACCAAATAATTTCTAATGCGTTATTTTGGAGGAAGTATGAGATCCGATTGGGGAATCCATGAATCAAAACTGGAAGGATATCCCTTCCAGCGAAATTTGATTTCGGTAATGACTTTCTTTTTACCTATACGTCGTTTTTTATATCTAAAATTTCCTCCACTTCATATACATCGTCTTTTTTATCACTTTTTGTAATTCAGACTCGTAAAAAGTTCCTTCTAATTCTTCTCCGTTATAATCTTCTACCTTATATCTATAAGGTACAGATCCTTGTATTAAACGAGATACGGTAAATAACTCTCTAGTCCAGTTCGGTAAATACCCTTTTTCCAAAGTGCGTTTAGCTTTACTGATTCTCACTCGATCCCCTTTCTTAAACGTAGCTTTTTTGAGACTTATTTTCTTTTCATACAGAGTTTTCCACACTTCTAAAACATTGGAGGGATTCACGTCAGCAGGAGCTCTCTTGATACTTCGATGGTAACTGTGATTATAAGCATACACCAAGTCGGGTAAAATATCCACATATCGCCGAGTTTTATGACGAGTGAAATATCTCCACATCCTTGCTTTAAGGGCACGTTGAAATCGTTCAACGATACTGGCTTTGGTTTCTGCATTACGAGTGGAAAAAAAATGAATAGATTTAAAAGCACTTTTAAATTCCTTGTTGGTAAATTCCTGAACTTGATCCGATTGAATCCGAAGAGGTTGTCTTCCGTCTTGTTTAATAATTTCCTTTAAACCTCTAATCATTTCTTTTCCCGATTTCTGTTTTAAGGGTACTACCCAAGCATATTTAGATAGGACATCGATAGCACACAGTAAAAATGTATATCCATCATTCTCTTTTTTTAATTGAGACACATCAGCTAAATCTAATTGCCATTGTTCGTCGATACCGGTCACTCTCGTTTGTTCTCTCTTAAATTTCCTTTTTATGGGTTTATGCAGTATAAGTCTATTGTTCCTCGAGCCATTTTCTAATTTTAGAAACAGAAATAGAATATCCTTTGGCACGTAATTGACGATATAAAGACTGTACTCCTCCATACCCTGTTTTGGGATTATAACAAATATCTTCTAAAACAGATTCTAAATTCTCTTCTTTTTTTATTTTCTTAAGGCGTCCCATCTAAGAATTTTTCTCTCTTTACTTTCCTTTGTTGGCTGAGGAGAGTAAACCCAATCTGAGAGTTTGCTTTCTTTCTTTCTTGTGGTCCTTGGAGTCAGGAAGTCAGGAGATGTATGGGGTGTGCTAAAACTAGAAACATCATGAAACCAAGTATCGTTCTCATCATCATCATCAGAATCTTTGTCAGCTAAAACGGGTCTAGGAGTACTAATTCTTCCTGGTCTTTCCATGGCATTTATAACACTTGGGTTCTGTACATATTCTCTAGTGACATTCGTTTCTTTTAAAGCTTGTGCAAATTCATCAAGTCCTGTAGGAGAACCTAATCCTACATGGGATCTCGTTTTCATGGTATTAATGACTAGATCTACGATATTAGATTGGGGAATCTGCTTTCCTCGATAATTGATTTCTCCCTGAGAATTCCATTTCAAAACTTTACTTTTCTTTAAATGATCTAAGAGAAGACCTGCTTTCTTTTGCATTTTAGTACCCACACTTTTAATGACTTGGTCTTCGACTTCTGATGAACTTGCTTCAGGGGCAGCAGCAGCAGCAGGAGCTGCACCTACTTCGACTGGTGGTGGTGGTGGTGGTGGTGGAGGTGGTGCTTGAGTTAGAGGTATTGATGTTGCCTTCCCTTCATTACGAGCTTGACGTAAATAATTTCGATACCTGAATAATTGATGACCATAAAGAGCTGCTTTTTCTTCAGAGGTCAAATCCGCTCTCGTTTCAATCTGATCTAATTGATGTCCTAATCCAATGGTAGCTTGAAATTCGGGAGATTTAGGTAATTTACCTTTCAATTCCAATAACATGGATTCGGGAACTAAACCCATTTTACGTCTCATTTTCCAGATTTTTCTTAAAACTAAAGTAAGAAGAGATCCTCCTTTCTGTTTTACCAATAAATTTCTTCTTTTTTTATTACTCTGAGGTTTAACCAGCTTTCTCAAGATGTGCTTCTTAGTAGAAAGCTCTTGCTTCTGAGAAGGGGAGAGAGGAATGTTTCCTTTTAATAAGTTATAAACAATCTCACAAATCTTATGAATGCAATCATTAGTGCAATGTTTTAAAACTTGATTTTTTAATTCACCTGAATTTTCAGGAGACAGTAACACACTAAACACAGGCATATGAGGTTTCAATCTATATTCACAAGAATTATTTTTATCCCCCGTTTTAGTTACTTTTTTAGCCCCCGTTTTAGTTACTTCTTTCTTCTTCTTATCTGAAGCCATGATGAAAAACTGAGAAAAAAACCTCTTTTGATGTCTTTTATAGCATGATCAAAACATCCCTATTGGGGCATAGGGTCCAGAACTATCACTTCTTGGTCTTCTTTGGCCGGGCCATGGTCTTGCTTTAGGGTGATCTCTTTCTATATGATCTTCTAATTGCTTTTGAGTTCTATATACCTTATTACATTCTGGACAAGGATAAAACTTTGCTTTAGATTTTTTAAAACCTAAAGTAAAATTAGAAATGTCTGGGACAGGTACAATATTCCTTTTAGAAGGAGGTTGAACTGCAGCTATGCTTTGAGTACGGCTTTCAATCCAAGCAGGGTTATGATCGGTAGCCATGTGACGGTCGTAATTTTATTTCAATCTAAATCCCACTCCATCATGGGGACAAAAATATTTTAAATTGGGCGATTCTTTTTTTTTTAATTTCAGAGAGGATCTACGCTTAGAAGTGGCGGGTGCTCGTAAAGGGGAAAAAGGAATAATATCCTCAAACAGAGAGGGAGCTTGAGTGGCTTTGATGGGTGTAGAAGTCATTACATTATCTGAAGTTATGGTGACTCCTATGGGGCCTTGCATGGCCCTATCCATTTTCTGAATAGCCTTATCATCGATATAGGGAAAAGTTTCATCTAAATCTGTTTGAATTGCATGATATGAGCTCACTTGATCTTGAATCCAATCAGGTAACTGTTTCCTCATTGCTAGGGTTCTAGAGGCCCGATCTTGACGATATCGGCCTGTTTGATCTTGATGATGTAAATCTACTTCCTCCTGAACCCAGTTAGGTAAGTCTTTTCTAAGAGGAGCGATCTTCACGAAATCTTTTTTCTTTACTTTTCCTACAATTTTCTACCCTTTAAGTTTCTAGGTTGAGTATATCGATCTTTATTCAATTTCCATTTTAATAAATTACGAATGATGACCCCTCCTAAGAATCCCGCTCCTCCCCGTTTCAATATGGCTTTCAATCTATTATCTTCATTGGCTTTTTTATCAGCAATCGTCTTCAAATCCTCCCGACGTTTCTCAATAAAACGTTGGGTCTGTTTGTCAACAGGAATAGATCCTTTCAGTAAATTCTTAGTTCCAATCAGAAACCATTTCAATAAAGTCTTACGACTCAATTCGATGATTTCTTCTCTTTTCTTTGGATCTCTTTCTCCATGTAAAAGTTTCAGGAGTCTCAAAATTTTATTTTGTCTTGCCATGATGTCCTATATCGTACTGATGGCCACACCCTTATGCCTCCATTATTTATATTCTCTGGGCATGTAAACGACCAAATTCTCAAACATTTGACTTCTTAATCTCAATTCGTCGGGAGTTTGTGGACTTAAATCCACTAACAAATACCCATGAGGAATGCGAGTAGCATCTAAATACATGTAAGCAGACATTAAATTCGGCATATCCATTTGTCGACTCAACACCGTGATTTGAGATTTGTCTCTAGGATTTTTAAACAATACAATGTAATGAGTATTCAAACTAATCGTTCGGTGTTGAACGGCTCGATCAAATACATTCTGAGTAATGTAAATCACACTGGTATTACGATGATGAGCTTTGCGGGTAAACCAATTGACAATAGATTCGATGGCTTTACCTCCCATCATATCATCAAAAATTAAAAAGTGACGGGTACTAAAATCAGCTACTAACTTCTCGTCGTCTTCAGGAATATTGCGAATAAACCTAACTTGATCTTGTTAAGATTTTAAGCGGGTTGCCATTCTCGATAACACCAAACAATTTTTTCGGGGGGAGGGGAAATCCAATGTTCATTTAATATTAACTTTTTAACAAATTCTGTTTTCCCCGATTTAGAAGGACCCGCTACGACCATCGTAAATTCGTGTTTTAATTGAAAAGGAGACTCGTAAGAATAGGTAAGTGACACTGGTGTTCATATTTTATTTTCTTTTTGCAAAGTAATGAAAGCAACTTTTCTAAAAATATGGGTGGCCCTTGAAAGGGCCGTTGGGTCTTTTTTCTTTCTTCTCCTCCTTTTTTCACCCAGCCATCTCAAAACTCCCCACGGAAGCGGCAGACAGGGCAAGAGTTAATGCTCTGATAGACTCCGACAACACAGGTACCGCACACTTTCTTAGTGCCGCAACTCTTGCACTGAATCTACAGGTGTTGCACTTTTCCTTAGCATATGACGCACTCTCCCTTGCTCTCCTTCTCAGCTTTTATGGCCCAGCTTGGCAGGATGGTCAGGTGGGTCCGTAAATCCAATGGATGCCTAGTATAAAGTTCGAGCAAAATATCAGGCGATGGGGTCCTGGTCCTTGGAGAAGTAAATGGTCTGGGAAGGGTGGCCATGAACTCTTCAAATAAGTTCCTCCCTCTAGCACGAGCTGCTCTAGTGTTGAAGGCAGATCCCTCGGAATGACTGGCTGCCTCGGAGGGGAGTAAGGCGGAGATCTAGCGTCAGCGGCGGCGGTCCTCCCTCTCTGCTGAGGTCTTGAGGTGGGAGGGGAGGGAGCAGGTCTTCTTTGACGCGGTCTGGACTGAAGTGCAGGACTAGACGGCCAAACTTCTCCAGTCATCCCCAAACTGAAGCTTTCATTGAGGGTGGGTGAAGTAGGTAACAGGCAGTCAGGCTACTGAAACTGGTGACCCTGCAAGGGAATATACCTGGGACCCTCGCACCTCACCTGAAGGTGAAACAGGTGGGGAAGGTGCGTGCCTCTTCCTTGGCGTATTTACAGGAGAGCAGGGTGGCGAAGGGTCGGAGCTGGCTGGAGAATCCTACACATGAACGTGGCTGGTCTCCGCTGGCGAATGTACTGGGCTATCCACTACAAAGATATCCACACTATTTGGCTCCGCCAAAAACTGGGGGCGGTGGTCTGGTGAACTGCACCGGTCTTCTCACTTCCTCCATGACACTCGGGATCAATCTTTCAATGCTGTCCCTGCTCAAGTCCTCCACACGGATGGGGTGAGATGGAAAACGAGTTAATCCATTAACGTTCGGAGACGGATTGTTCTCTGGCTCCATTATCTGGATAGGCTGATAACACACTCTGTCGTAATCTTGCTTAACCTCGTTCCATTGGTACTCCCAAAGTTCTAAGACATGGCGAGTAAAAAGCTGGGGACGCACGACAGAAACTGGAAAATAGCTCATCTTGGGTTCGATTTTGCAGAAATCTAGCAGATGAATGAGGTGCGGGGACGGAGAGCCCCGGTATTTATGAATAGAAGGCGGAGCTAAAGAAAAGGGGCGGAGTTAACAAAAAATGAGCGGTAGTTGCCTAGTTACACCAGTTCATGTACCTAGAATCGACACCCAAGTCTTTCAGCATGTACTTTGACGTCATATTTTATTTATGACGTCATATTTTATTTGCCTAACTCTCATTTTTTTGCCTAACTCTTTTTTGCCTAACTCTTAAGAAGCATTGTCACCAAGCATTGAGCTTTTTATGGAAAGTTAAAAAAATGAAATTTCTTGTAAAGTGTTTAAGGATTATTTTCTTTGCAAATTACATTAAAAAAAATAAAATTATTGATTTCAACCAAAAGCAAGGTGTCGTATCCAAGGAAAAACTTCTCCTTAGCAACCAAACTAAAAATTAATAAACAGGCAATAATTGACATAATACAATTGCAAGTTTACTAAATGTTGCTCAAAGGATGTTGGCAATTGGTTATTTTTTAAATAGGACTTCATCTTTAGAGTGACTGTGCCCAACTAATTGTGATTATCTTGTCCTTATATATTGCTAAGGCAACTAGAGAAGAGCAATGGTTTTAACCAAAAAATATAGCTGAATTTATGACATTTTTCAAAAGCGCTTTAACAAAAATCCAGACTGCTACTTATAAACTCTATAATATAATTCTGTCACTCCTTGGTTACATAAGAAAATAATAAAATAAAAATGGATAAGCAATCCAAAACAACGTTGCTATGGAAACTCAAAAAATTGCATTTTTGATAGTATTTTCAGACATTTTTGCCATGAAAATACAGATATTTCGAAGTTAATCTTTATTAAATTTTATAGAGAATATACATATACATACGTATATGTACATGTAAGCACATGTGTGCAATTAGAAATTAAAAAGAATCGTGCAATATTGTCTGCTTTTACCTTGACCTTTGACCTTAAGGTCAAATTATTTCATATTATTTATTATATGCCTATGTTCCATGATTGCTCAATATTTAACCCTTGCTAGACATCAATGCTTGCTTCTAGAAAGAGCAGGAAGCTAGTTGTCAATAGCAGTAAAAATCATAATTATCGGCAATGGCCCCTTTAAGCACTTTACAGCTTGGAAATGGTTCTACAATAGCTTAATCAACACACCAACACTTGCAGAAAGGAATCCAATGACATGACATCTTTTAATTTTTTGTATTTTAATACTTGGCTACTAGTGTTTTGCATCTACACGTACTACTAAAAATTGCCAAATTAAGGGAATTCATGACAACAATAAAAACATTACTGCAAATATATATTGAATGAACTGTAGCCAGTATCTAAAAAAAACAGTACAATTTCATTTGCTTTATGAAAGAAGTGTTGTTCTACGAGGATTGAAATGGTAAAGTAACATACCAAAATGTACTCGCATGTAAAACATAAATCAATTAAGTCATCCAAACATTTGATCTAGGTTACAATGACCTAAATTAGGGAATAAGGTTAAAGTCTATGGAATACCACTTATACAACACTCTTTGAACATTAGAAATATATTCTTAAGTAAATAATTCTATAATTCAACATTGAACTATATGTAAATGGCTATTTGTCCATTTCAGCAAGTCATAAATATACGTATATTTTATCTCTAATGGATAAAGTCTTTTGACAAACATGAATTTACTTATGAAATAAGTATGTAATTTTTTTAAAGATAGAGAATTATATAATTTTGTTTTAATTTAAAGGCATGGGAGATTCCTATCAAATTTATTTTGATAATCTTGAGTTTCTGTCTCACAATAGCATACAAGAATACCCTACAAAAATGTACCATTAATCATATTTTACAATTTCATCCAATCAAAATTATTCCTTTCACATGCAAACACATTTCACGCTTTCACATGCATTCAACGTCATGGCAATTTTGTGAGGATCTTCCCATTCAATACTCCAGTAGAGTTTCAGTGATTTTAAGCAAGCAATTTTTCAGATTTTCTTACCAAGTAGGCTTCTTTGGTATGAAATGATTGTTGAACTTTGCATTAAGCATCAGATTTCACAATAATGTTACAATGTATATTGTGGTACATTTTGTATGACAAAATGTAGATTTATAAAAATGGTAATCTACTACTGCTTTGCTAAAGTGGTCAGATGTTGAAAGTTATTTTCAAATTCTGCAGCTTCAAAGTCCTCTTCATTTAACGTTTCACCACTTTTCTTCTTTTTCTGCATACACAATCTGCTGAAATAACTTGCTATTTGCGCCGCTGATAAAAATTCTCCAACAGAAAAAATTCTGACTCCTTTTTTGTCTCTGGCAGTTCTCATTTCCGCAGACACATCTTCTGGGTCACACTTCATGCCACTTTTTTCACCCATATCAAACTTTTGTACCAGGAATTTTTTTTGTCCTTCGGTAACCTCTTGATCTCCCGTTTGCATTTCAAAGCCCATCCCTTTTCTAATTCTGTTGTATTTGACAAAATTTCATTTGGATCCATTTGTGGCATTGTGATACATTTTGTCTCTATCTTAGAAGAATTTTGCTCTGTCAGATAATAAAAGGGAACTTTTAATCAACGAGTTGTTTCCAATATCAAGATGAAGCATGAGATTTCCATACTTTGTAAAGGTAGACCGACAGTTTGTCTCAGGACATGAACATAAACCATTCTCGAATGCTTCTTGATTATCATCTGTTTGCATTGCTGCTGGCAGGTCAACATTGTCAGCATTATCATCAAACTTTTCTTTCCCCATGACTACTGGTTTTAATTTTAACACTGTGTTAAAGTTTTCCACAATTTGGACTCCATACACTTTTACATCATCCTCAAAGCAAAATCGGTATGGAATAAACTGACCACTGCCAATGCAATATTGTTTCTAAACGTCCATTCCATCTGCTTTAAACAAGAAGTTATAAAAACCTTTTTTCAAGGGACACTGTTCAAAACCTTGCCATTCTGTTTGGCGGCTGACTGTATCTACCACAATGGATGTATTTACAGAGTTACTGTTCTTGATTGCTGCTAGAAACTCTGAAGCAGTCCTCACATCATTGCCGTCATTCACATACTTTGCTACAGTTGATTTCAGATGAGCTGCTCTGCGGTCACAGATCGATTTTCCACCTTGAGGATCTGCAACACCGAAATAGGACTTTCTCTATTAATGCCCATTATTCCAAATACTGAGGAATAACTGTGAAAGCATCCAGCATTATCTGATCTGATGTATGCATTTTTCAACATGGGGTTTATTTCATGTAGCCTTTTCAAGGTATCTAGAAGAATAGCATTTGAAGTAACAGCATCCTGAGTTGCATTATCAAATAGATGAACTACAGTATGGCTATTTATGACTCCATTCTTGAGATAACTTCCAACACTTATGTGCCAATTGATTCCTCTTTTGGCAAACCATTTGGAGTGGGATTCCCTGAAATGAAATGAAAACATTTTAAGTATACTTACACCTCATGTTATTCTGTATCCTGTTGCATTGACAGTATTTAAACAGGTGATCTAAGATGAGCTCAACTGGTTATCAAATTATTGGTATACATTCACTAATTGTACATCATCAGAAACCGAGGGCCTGTAAGTGTATGAGAACTTGCTGAATTTTTCTTGTTTCCATATAAAAATCATGCCCTATTCCAATTAGTTGCAAAGGAAATCTCACCAATTAATCTAATGCTTTCTAATGCATTTTTTAAATTGGCATGCCCTCATAGCATTATCATAATCTAAAACAAAATTCCAGACTTCAATCAAGTAGCTGTACACAAATTTCAAAGTAGAAAACATTTTAAAAGTGTAAAAGCATTATTCACTAAATGATCAATAGTGCTCCATCATTTCAACAGTACTAGAACCTCATACACAGGGCCATGAATTTTTAATTTGCCTTGCTAATCCTCATTAGCACTTAGTCTGCCGTCTAGAGAATAGGAAAGCTAAAGTTCAATTCCTGGCATGTTTACCTTTAAACCATGGGTAGAAACTTCATGGCCCAATCACGCTCTATAAAAACTTCATCTATTGATAAATTCCCGAGGATCTCGGTACGTGCTCCATCCTGATTTACCGTGCGCAAGATGTGTTTTTTCCATTCTTCGATTGCTTTACATCCCTGAAATTGTTATAAAATATTTTAGGGGTAAGATATACCGGTATATATTTTTCAAAACCTTTTTATTTAAAAAAATCATTTCGATTTGAAGCTATCCTTAGTATTGGTATTTTTTATTTGATTTTCTTTGCAATACAGTTGCTTTGTTACTATTCTGATCTTTAAACAAATATTACCTGACTCAAAGTATACTGAATCTCATCTTTCTGGTCTTCAGATTCATACTGGATTTTGGAAGATTTAACAGCATTATCAATTGAGTCTATTGCTTTTCGCAGACTTTCGCAGTTACTACATGATTTTTCATGATGATGTCCACAGAAGCTAGAAAATTCTCCATTGCCAAGACTTAAGGCAAACTGACAGCAATGACCAGGAATTTCCCTCTGGTTTGATACATGCATCTGAAAAGGAAATAAATCACTATAAAATAATCCATCAGACAACCTTTTATAAGGATTTGGGCAAAACATTAAAATCAGTGAAGAGGCTGGAAAGAAGCATGTATTTTTTATGGGCTTATCAGTAAATGAGAAAAACTACGTTTGAAATAACTTACTTTATATTCAATCTTAAGATACTGTTTTGCAGCCACCATTGCTGACTTTGTGTCTTCTGTCCACTCTGCACCCTTCCAATTCTTCCAAGAGTTGACACAACCTTGCAGCATTCTTCAAACGCTTTAGCCCTTTCTGTTGCATAATTGTCTAGTCTTTTCATACATTTTCGAATACTTGGATCGACAGCCTGAAGAATTCTCATATAAGTTCTGTCACTGGCACACTGTTGAAAATCAGACTCCATACAAAAGCCTCTGTACTGCTCTACTACTCTACTTCTAACACTATTCAGAATTATCTTTGGCACATCAATTTTTTCACCAGTTGACAGCATAAAATGTGTTTCTCCAAATGGGACATCAGTCATTACTGCTGTCAAAAAAGGGACTTATTTGTAGGTCTGAGAGATGTTCTCTTCTTTCTTTGGTATGACTGTGTGGCTGTCCGCGTCCAGTTGTCTGTGAATGTCTCCTTGCCATGGAATATTTATACTTTGAAAGTTCTGGAATATATCTGGCAATTTCTTTCAATGAGTACTCTGTGGCAATAAGGGATAGAATTTGGCGCTGTGTACCCCAATCTGTCGCTTGTTTATATGCTAGACTAACCACCTCAAGCATATTGACTGTCTCTTCTTGTCTACTGGCAAGTACAATTTCAGACACAACGTCTTCCTGACCAGATATTAGTATCTTCAAGACCTCTGTAAATATCTGTTTGGACTTCCTAATGTAGTCTGACTTGGTTCGTTCTGAAGAGTCTTGCCATGAAGTTGTAAGAGTTTTCTTTACGGGACTCACACCGCACATTTCCAGAAAACTGTCAAGGGCTTGTCTTTTAAGTGCATTTGGAGAAGTCTCTGAATCCTGGCTTGAAGGAGTCCACTCGCTACCCTGAGAGTTCGTTTCAACTGTTGACTCTGTGCTTTGTGAGTAATAATCCTGTACAAATGAAATTTTTGGCATTAATTCTATCTTTAAATATCACATCACGCTATTCATATGGGGTTTTCCTTCTACAGCTCAGAATTCTTGTCGGAAAAGCCCAAGAATTCACATTAATTACATATAGTAGATTTTAAAATAAACTATAATCAATAAAATCAACTCCTGTCAGTACTTCAGTACTTTGATTGAGCATGACACTGACAGAACCCTACTCTAATAATAATTTTTGTACATTGACAGGGCCACTCCCCCCTAATATAGTCCCATTCTGACTCCCAGTGTAATGATATAAATACATTACAGGTCCTATACATTAATATCATAAACATTTTCAATATCTTACCAGATTGTTATCACTGGCTATCACATTATTAACATCACTAGCTTCAAAAACCATGGATGTGTTGATATTTATTCTAAGATCATCTTTCTGTAATTTGAATGTAAATTGAATTAATACAGACAACTTAGTCTACAACAATATTTCTTCATGGTACACAAAAAGGATTCTTTAATGGTCCTAACAATATTTTTTTCATCTGCTCAATAATATTGGTCTGGCAATACATCTGCTCTACATAAACACAAAGAGAATTGAAACTTAATTAAAACAGAAGTCCCATGGACCACCATGTCGCTCACCTGAGCAACAATAGCCATAACTAGACAACATTGAGATGTTGACCATCTCAAAGGACCCCACTTAAATATTGGACAAGCATTTCAGAGTATTTTGCTTTAACCTTGACCTATAACTTTCCAGCTGGCATAGAACTTTTGATTCAATCTCATTACCCCTTACATACAGGCCTTTTTGTTCAACCTGAGCAAGATTAAGCAAATGAAAAGTAATTTACCGTCTAAAACTGATTATAAAGAGATCGGATATGACCTTCATATTGACTTAGTTCAAAGTCACAGCACACCATCAATGCAAAAAACATACCCCCCCCCCCCCCAGCATCCGAAACCTATGGCTCAGATTTAGCATCCAGGCCTGTGGAGTGCATTAGTATCACAAGATGCATCATTTTTCCAAATTTGGGAAAGACTGAACCAATAAGAACTAAGAGATGTCTATCAAAGGGCACCTGCTCCAAAAACTTTAACCAGCTCCATAAACATTAACCTCATCCAGCATCCGAAACTTTTGCATTCAAAATTAACCCACCCACCCCATTGTGGCCCCATCCTACCCCATGGGATCATGCTTTGAACAATTGGTTGAAATTGTAAAAAAGTTTAGATAAGATGGATGTACAGACAGACAGATGGACAGACAAACAAAATGTGATCAGAAAAGCTCACTTGAGTTTTCAGCTCAGGTGAGCCAAATTCTTTACAGTATTCTTTATCAGGTACATATATATATAACTATACATCTTTATATCTACTTTTCATTTTTTGGAATACTTACCAAAAAATCTTGCATTTAGGACTTTGGAGACTCTTCCTGGAGCTGACCATCTAACTGTTCTTGCTGCATTTTGTGCAGTAACATTGTCCTGCACTTGACACATACACCTGAAAGTAGTCAAACTTGTTAGAACATGTTTTTTTTATAATTTTAATATTTAATCATAATCATTGAAGCCGGGGCACATTGCAAATAGTCTATGCAGGTAAGTATTGATGTTGAAATAAAGATACATATTTCATATGAATTTCAAATAAAAACATTTTATGTCTGCCTGTTCAAAGTTCTTTATACTTAATATGAATAAATCAATTTTTATCCTCATCTTTTTGGTTTAAATATCTACATAAATCTAGTTACATATAAAGTAAGAAAATATATTTTTAGCATACTTTTATCAAGTTGAATATATGATGAAAAAAACAACAACAAAAATGACTTTCTGTTAAGGTGGAATAAAACATCATCACAAAATGGCTGACCTCTGATTGAAACTACATTTCGTTTTATCAAACGGATTTTATCGACAATAACATTTAACTTACTCCATAGCCGAGTGAATGAAGTGTCGGGTTTGTGATCCGTACATCCCGAGTTCGAATCACGCAGGGGCTTTTGTTGTTACTTACTGGATTTTTTTTTTTTTAGATATTCACATTCTATCCCCAAACTGCAAATTTTTCGCTTATTTGACCTATGTATAGTTTATTTATCATTATATCTTTCATAATCAAATAATTTACTGTTAATTTGAGTGCTTTTTTCCAGGTGTGTTATTCCACCTTAAAAACTGTTTTGAATAATAGAGAATATGAATTTGTAATACATCATACCTGTACCAACTCCTTTGAATCTGTTTTCTTTGGAAAATAGATATAAGGCTTGATCTCTGGAAATGGTGCCTTTGGGCATGCTTTTGTTTCTAGAGCAATAAGACAGAGAGCAAAACTTCCCACAAGTCCAACCAAGGCCAAGTTTTTGCCTATGATTTGGGCATATGGTCAAACTGCCTATATCTTCAAAACATAGACCTCCACGCAACTGCAATAACTTGCCCTCTGATTCCCCTGTTTTAGGGTCAATGTGGTAATTTAATAAATGTGTTGCAATTGGTTTGGTATATGCTAACAATGGTACGACCTTATTAGTGGAAACCTTAACATTGTTTCCACAGGTGATGGATTTTCCACCAATGGCTTCTTGAAATGAGCAAGTTGTCATCTTTAACTCTCTTAAAACTGTAAAAAAAAAAAAACCCAACCAATACCTTATGTATTGCTACAGAAAAAGTATTACAAACAATATTATCAATTTCATTTTCTATATATCACTCTAATCTATGCTAATTAAGTGTATGAACCATTTAGACAGGTTTATGAATAAGATAAACAAGTCATATATATTTTGCATTTTATAATAAAAGAACAAGTCCATTAGTCCATTAACAAGTTTACAGTGGAGTTTACCAACATATTTTAATGTATGTAAAATTATGAAAACAACATTTATACCTCAAAGCAGAATTGTATTTTTCACTACAAAGCAACAGACAACTATGACATGTTTACTAAATTTTTGTTCATATTTTTTACTTAAAAGTATTAATTTGTATGTAAATGTACATATGTGTGACAAATGTTTTGGGAGATTATTTCAAAACTGAAGTATTTTTCTACAAAACAAACAAAATGGCATGTTTTACTCTTGAATTTTCCACAATAAGTTTATTTCATTATGAACAGATATAATTTATACTTATACATGTATTCCTAATTCATTTAGAAAAAAGAAGCAGTTTACACTTGCATTTGAAATTTCTTGTTACTATAAAATCAAAACTTAATTTTTTAAATAAATGTTTTCAGAAATAGTAAAAACTGCCACTTGATAATTTAAAAATGATATTTATTTAAATTTAACCCAGTGCAAAAACAATTACAAATGACAATTTTTAGTGCAGTTCACTCTTGGGATATTAGTCTCACCCTGGGACATGATGGCTTCATGTGACAAATTTCATTATTATATCATACATCTTTTTTTTTTTTTGAAAAGTACAAACTTGTATGACAATAATGTGTGGTAAATGACTAAGAATAACAATACATTTAGCAGTTTGTACTTCATCTCTGGTTATCAAAAATAGATTGTTTAGTAGCATGAGATTATTTATTTTCTGGTCTTGTCACATGATACAAACATGTGTTGATTCATAGAATGAGTTTTTAAGAAATGCTTCTCTATTGAAAGGGCTGTAATTTAGATTAAAATAAGCTAAAGAAAGGACCACTACAAGTACAACAGTGCACAGTTATTCACAGTATAATCCTATCTTAGAGGAAATTCTGTCGAAGTTCTTAATTCCATGGCGACTTTTTCTCGTCACTCACCCAATAGGTGATTCCGTGTGGCAGATTACAGTTACAGGGTGTTGCCTTTTTACACATTGATACAAAAATGGAAAAAAATAACCGTACATGTAGAGCCTAGAAACAAATGCATACTATTGCTGCTAATCTGTTCGTGTTGAATGCAATCCCTTAAAGGAAGTTCACCAAATATATTTATATGATAAATAAAATACATATACAACATACTTCTATCTGTTTTTCTCCAATGTAAACGTCCACTGTGAAGCTTCTACCTTTCTTTCTTCTCCCGCCATTTAGCTAGTCCACCTAAAATTAAAAAATAGAATTTTCTTCAGTAAACTTGCAAAACCTTGTTTGTTTGTCCATATCTTGACTAGAACTGAATAGTTTTCATTGGCTGTTGGTTAATGAATATTTTGGATTCAGTGTTTAATATTATACTCTTTCATTAAGGTTATATAAAATTTATTATCATATCAAATTAATATAAATCAGAACACATAAGTATGTAAAATGCTCACCATTGTACCATTCATGATTAATGAATTATATATATCAGAGTAATTATGTTATAACAATTATGTTATAATAATGACGTTTTACATAAAATAAAAGTAATTATTTGTTTTGGTTAGGGGAGTACAATACCATTAACATCATTTTTGTAAGAATCATGCTGTGCAATTTTGTGATTAAATTACTTTAAAAACTCCATTACCATGGCTTAATATTTTTCCCTCCCACTGAACATCCTCGCCGTCCTCGGACCAAGTATGTATTATCTCTCTATGGAGCAGGTCTTTGGGAATAAAAGAGTTTTCACAGACAGTGGTGTTTGTATCACTATTTTCTTTTCTTAAATTCATTAGCATCACCAGATTATTCCTTAATGTTGCTTCATCAAATACTTTTCCTTTTTTACTAAAGTTTATTAAATGTTTATGTTCTTTACTTATTTGAAATACTTTTTGTGAATGTTGATATGTTTTTTTCAAGGCTGACAATCTGTCTTTCTTCGTTTTCAATTTATGAAGTTCGGTTTCAATCTTATTTTCACTGTCCCACAGTCCTTCATCTCTAATTTGGTCAATGACTTTGTCCAGTTCATTTTCTTTTTTCTTCTTCTTTCTCTTTTTTTTCCTCTTCTTTCTCTTTCAAGTTGGTCAGATGTTTTTTTTTAGTAGTGTTTCTTTTCAATACTTATCCAAGTTCATTTAACTCCTGTTCTTTCTTTTCATAGCCTGTACAGTGATGGTTTTTTTTTTTCTCTTCCTCACTTCTTTTATTCAACCACTCTGATGTTTTGTTATTAAAATATAATAATAATTTACTTTCAACAGTATTGTTTGTTGACATAGAAGATGATTGCACATGGTTATCAACCTGCCCCATCAACTGTTCCACACAAATATTGCTCGTGGGGCAAGATGAACACTTCAAATCTAAATTTTTCTGTACATTAAAATATTTACCATCCTTTAAAAAATCTGCAAATAGTTTTTCAACTTTAGTCTTTAAAACAATACACAAACGTTTAATAAAAACACATGTTAAATCATCATTTAAAGGATATGGATATATAAAATCAGACACAGTATCTTCTAATTCCGACCCTTCAAATAGTCTTATTTTGTGTCGTAAAGCTAAATATTGGTTCTGACAAAGGATAAAAACAACTGCCTGCTATACCTGCGGAGAAAAAGGACACTGGACTAAAGATTGCCCTAATAGGGGACCAGACCAAAATCCAAGTTCAGACCTAGAAGATGATTGTATCATTGAACCTAAAAAAGAACTCCCGAAAAAAGTAAAAGGAATCAAGGACAGGAAAAGGGTATGAAACCCGAAAAAAGAAATCAAAAAAGAAGATTGGGACGAAGAATTGAAAAAAAGAGCAGAAAATACTGGGCATAATGAAAAGAATTCACAATGAAAACGTCTTCGTGGAGGAACCTGATCTGGATTAAAACCCCCATTTTTCCAAAAGGAAATATTTTCAGTGTAAATACGTTTCGGACTTAAAAGTTTAACTCTTTTTCGTTCATTAATTATTGTTCGTTCCATTTTGCATTGTTTATTAATAAAATTATAAAAATGTCAACACTGGCTCTGTCTTTCAATTATGACGTCATATTTTTTTTCTACAGCGGGGATACTTTGATCCCTCATAACCTAAATATTGACCTTTGACCCCTTATGTGGGAGCCTGTCAAGTGCACTCATTTGACCCCCTATCTAGGAGCCTGATACTACTACTGTCGTAAAACGCAAATGCAGAATAAAATGGTCAAATATACAGATTATAATTTATCTCATATGTGTGGTGTATACTACCCGTGTGATAAACCTTTGCTTTATCAAACGGGTGATGCTTTATCAAATACTTCCGGTCCGAACTATTTTTGACACAGCCCCTCGCTTCAACGCTTCAGTAACCTATTTTCGAAGACTTTCTAGTATTTTCCATATAGCTATATCTACTACCAAAAATTGATTTAAAATGGATTTTGTCGAAGATTTAAATTACAAATATAAAGGAAAACACATAATTGTGAAGTTTATAAAACTGCAAATCACGTTAGCTATCAAGGAGTTCATTGTGACGACGAAATGAAAACAGAACGCTTTGGTTGTGTTTGTATACAAGAACACCGAAATAATGTCTCCAAAGACTTTTATTTCACCAGCAGTAAGCATCCTTATTCAATATTTTCAACATAGAATCATTGGGCTAGTGTTCGTATTATAAAACATCAACAACTGTTCCTCGTTCGAGTCAATTCAAACTAACGAGCATTCGCAACTTTGTGTATATCAACAAACTTGATTATTTCAAGTCTTCTGATCAGTATTTCCATTTAATTAAGTGATTAAGCTCTTAGAAAAATAATTTAGAGAAAAACAATTATTTCAAGGTTTATTTCAGTGAAACTTAATATTAAAACAGTTATATTTATCTCCGAAATGACGTACTAAATTGTGTTGCGCAAGATCACAATAACTGCATAACACAACGTTGCATCATCGTTAACTTTAATCTTTGAAAAAATCGATTCGGGTCATATTATGGGCTGTCTCAAAAGCTTCATAATATAAGTCAAATTGTATGAGATAAATAGAACATCTATAATTGTGTGATTTTATATTTGCTTTATCCAACTCGTTGAAATGGTTATATTCGCTCGGCAAGCCTCGCGAATATATACACCATTTCAACTCGTTGGATAAAGCAAATATAAAATCACACAATATAGATATCCTCTATGTATCATATCGTTGCTTCTTCAAAATTGACGTTATCCACGTCAGACTCAACGTCTTACGGTGACGTCAGTTGAGATTTTGACGTAACAATTGACAAAAATAAACGTCGTGTATTTTTTTTATAGCAGCGTCAATAATTATCATTAACATTATAATTTGCAAAATAAAAACATGCGCGATCCTTTCATGTTCTGTGTGAGTGGAAAGGTATTTTTTTATCCATTAAACCAAAATTAGATTTGGTTCGTAAACATCCTTTTATTCTATACAATTCTAGAAGTAAAATGGATGGCAAGATACATTTGCAGGGCCAAATAGCAAATAGCACCAAAACCATCCGGTCAATTTCGTTTTAATTTGGCAAAAAGTTTACTTAAACGTAAACCTTCAATCGCTGAAAATTAAAAGAAAATAGAATTTTTTTAAATTTTTTTCATATCAAATTGATTATGATAGCCCCTTTTTCTATATAATCTTATATAAAATGTCGGGAATGATTCGGACATACGACTAAAATTTGAGCGCGGTAAACAGATGAACTATCCTGTCAATTTACTTTATATTTTGCACACAGTTTACTCATAAGTTGATCTTTTACTGGAAAAAATTTGAAGGAAATCGTATGTTTGAAACATTCTCCCCCACGACTCTTTAAATGACGATTGTATATTTTTAGTCAAAATTTTCAAACAAATCTTCGTGAAAGATTTCTCAGCAACTATTTATTGCAGATATTTGAAATTTTAACACACTATTTGTTTAAGCATGCCATATCGTGGGATATATTTTTGTACACAGCCAATTGTGCCTCACGTGAAGAGAGCTTCACGTGAAATTCGTGTGAAGTGAAATTCACGTGAAATTTTTCATTTGAATTTCACGTGAAACATCTTCACGTGAAATTCATGTGAAAGTTCACATGATTTTCACACATTTTTAACGTGAAATCCCTTTCACGTGAAATTCATGTGAATTGATTCATGTTAATTTCACGTGAAATTTCAAACACCTGATTATTTTTTTTCAAGATGTGTATTTTACTTCAGTACTGGCTGAGAGTTGTTGAACTCAATTTATAATACTTTCGATTACACCAAAGTGATATAACCAGATAACAGGAACGCATACAACAACAAAAACCCTTTAGCAATTTAACGTTATCTTAACATATATAAATAAAATAAAAAATGTATAAGCATATCAATAAAAGTCCATCAACATACATGCTAATAATTTCAACTCGTAAAATATTATTTCAATGCTATTAATTAAATGAATTCCGGATTGAAGTCTGAATCGGCTTTGAATTAGTCGTGCTCGTGCCGACGTCACATTTTACGTCACAGGTTGAAGCAGAAGATGGACTGCACTGTGTATGTTATGCTGTAGACTGGTGTAACTTGGATGCCAATCTTGTACGGTAAGCTGTATATTTTTAAAATAAAAAGAGTAGTGACCGCGTAGATCTTGTTGCAACGCTTTATATCTATCTCTATCCGTGAAAATTCTGTTCCACTTTGAACATTGACTGTCTCGAAGACGCGATCGACACTTGATATGCCTACAATTATATTATACGTATATAGCGTAATGCTGATGAGGATATTTCAATAAACTATGAACATAAAATAATTTAATAACAGTTAACTAAAGGTTACTGTGAAATAATGTTGATAATCAAATTAATTGAGATCGGTAGGTCTGTCAATCCGAATTTTCTCGGAAAGATCTTAAATATTACTAAAGCTGTGCGTGTTTGATAAATAAAAAAAAAACAATAAAATTTTATGAAGAATAAAAGCATTGTGTTTCATACATATGTATTTATTGAAGGCAGCTAGATACAGTGGCATCGGAAGAAAATTGAATGTGGACGGGGAGACTTGACTTCGCCAACAACGATAGATGAAAACAGGATAGATCAGCTGTATTACGGATGATCATGTTCTGGTTTCGGTGAGTGACTTATCTAGGCCTAATTGTTTAACGTAATCGGCGATTGTTTGTAGTTTCCCTCTTTTTTAAACAAATTAATGTACACCTGTCTTCTTTTTTTTTTTTTTTTTTTTTTTTTTAAGAAAAATAGGTTTAAAAAAATGATTTATCACTTTGTAATCATGAACATAGTTTCTTTGTTATTTTATCTACCATCTAATTATTTTTTTTATTTTTCAAGGAATTACATGATGTTTGGAAGGCATTGTCTTCATATGCAGTCTTACACAGAGTCTATCGTAGAAATACATTGTGTCTCTTTAGAATATTATACTATAATTGTGAGTATTCAAGAACATTTAGCTATAAAGCATTTTGTAGCATTTTTTAAAGTATTAAAGTTACAAGATCTATATATTTATACCAAGAAAAAAATTGTATATGTATGGTAATATTTCTTACATTGATACAGTATGTAAAGATTGTTGTTTACTATTAATGTATTTTTTAAAAATTATACAATTGCACCAAATGCCAATTTGTAAATGTACAACTTTTGATATACTTGTATAGTAAATGACAGACGTACATTTTTGTAGGTTTCTAAGATGTGGTTGGACATAACCAGAAGATTAAACCATTCGTCTTAAATTCAAAGGTTATAATCTCCGCACTGCAGCTGATATGATGGGGGACAATGATCCAAGGTAATATTTGAAAAGTTTTTTAGATGGATTGTTTGTATGAAGAATAAAATGCCATTTTGAATTTTAATAGCAGTTTAAAGATTCAAGAATGAACAAAGATATTAATATATTAGAATTATATTACATGAGGTTAAATGAGGATAGTACTGAATTTCCTCAAGAATAAATTTTTCTGTACTTTTTAATCTTGCTTGTCAATTTTATAAATAATGTTTAAAAACTCTAACCCAATCTATCTTATCACTGATTATAATTATAAACATTTAAGAAATTATCCCAATATGCCTTTACAGAATAAAACACTGACAAAGGAGAACGTGGAGGTGGTAGACAGAAGACAACTAAGATGAGATAAAAGTTGAAAAGTTAATGTTGTAAAACCCTACAGGAAAAAACGAAATGCTAATGATTGAATTTGTTCTCTCTCTCTCTCTCTCTCTCTCTCTCTCTCTCTCTCTCTCTCTCTCTCTCTCTCGTTTTGCATCTTTTTCATTGTTTATTTTACCTATCGACCTTATGTTTTGAATTCCAATAAATAAAAACAGTACACCTGAGTATACTAAGAATTATAAGCAAAAACGTTATCACATCATAGGTTTTATTTCATATTATAATGAAAGAGCTTTAGAAGCATTATGTAAAAAAATTACTAAATTGAAAATTTTTTTTCTCTTTCAGATTGAAGCACCAAAGAGTATCTTACATCTTTTTGTAATACAGAGAAAAATAAAGCTTAAAGAATTTTATATCAAAGTTTTACTGTTTATTAAGAGGTAACTGCCAGGGTTTGTGATATGAATGATTCTTATGTTTGGATCCAATGGAGGCATTGATTTCGAAATCAATTGACAAATTGAATATATTAATGCAAATGATCAATACATGTTTAACAAAGCTTGATTAAGAACTCAGATTTTGAATATTTAAATGTCCTTATTTTGTAGAGGTACAATTATATTTACAAGTGCACATGCTTTGAAAATTAATGACAAAACAACTAATGAGGTGTATTTACCATCATTTGAGTGTAAAAACCTAATGAAAAGGCTATAGAAAGCTATTAGACTTCACGTGAAATTCACGAATTTCACGTGAAAAATTTCATGTGAATTTCACGTGAAATTAACGTCAAATTCACGTGAGGTACAATTGCCTGTGTACTAATCGGACGACAACTTCCTGTTAAATGACGACTTTGTTTATTTTTAGCCTAAATTTTCATACAAATTTTCGTCAAACATTTCTCAGCAACTATTTATCGCATATGCTTGAAATTTCAACACACTATTTGTTTAGGCAAGCCATACGTTGGAATCTATTTCTGTACCAATCGGAAGCAAACTTCCTGTTAAATGTCGACTTTGCTTATTTTGCATATTCACATCAGAGCGGTGGTATTACTAGTGAGCATTGGCTCACAGATATCTTGTTTAGATATGCCTTATAACGTCTCATTCGAATTGATTTTTGACTTCTGTGGAATCATTAGAATTTGTTGTGGTATATGTGGGTAGTCCTCACCCACGAATTTACATCCTCGACGAAAACAAGTTATAAAAGATTTGATTTTGTTTTCCTACTGAAATTGAAAACCGACGCATTTTTCATCCACAAAATTGCATCCCCACAAATTAGCAAAAAACCACAATCCACGAAAATTGGCTCCCACGAAATTAAATGTTTCCACATTAATTGGTTGCTCTTGTCCATCATCTGTTTTTCTTTTTTTATTCGTGTTCTCTTCTTGTATTTCATCATTAGCCTTCCTTTTTTTTAGCTTCATTCTGTCTTTGTTACTTTAGATCAGAATTGGCTAAAAAATAGAAAAATCTACATATTTAAAAATTAAGCACACTCTTTCATGCATTTATTTTTGTAAATGTTACATTTAGGTAGACTTCAGTTTAAAAACTGAAATATTTTATTGAAATATATCTAAAATGAGATGCAATGAGTGTTTTCATATTGTCTACGGATGGGACATGCGTCTACGAATGGGACAACGCAACATTTTGTGACATGAAATTTTCTTGTTTAGGAAAACATGAAAAAGTATCTGTTGCTCATATACAACAAGTAACTCTCAAAAATCTGAAGTGAATATTAGATCTGCATAGAAGAACAATAAAAAACAGTACACATCTCTACATGTGTTTACGGATGGGATAAAAAAAATCCTTCCTTTTTTGTACACAACATCACCGTATTCAACACCTAACGCGGGGGAGTCGACAAAACGTATGGGTGAGTTGATTCCAACGTATGATGAAGCCGATTTTCTCTACTTCAGAGACGGGAGAAATTTAGGTCAGGGCTTTTGTAGGTATTTATATCAAGTATTTCTAAAAAGTATAAACCACACGAAAGACAGCGATAGTCAAACTTTGCGTTGGTCATATTCCAAGTGCTCTATGCGTCTTGTTGTCTCAAACACTTCGAAACTTTTTGGCAGATGTCAAATTCACGGTAATCGAGTGGTCAAAATATGCATAATTTTTAAAATATACGAATTGATTTGAGTTACAGACAGTTGAAACAGTCGAAAATATGATCAACCTTGTAAGTGCAATAATCAAATCTAGTTTATCAAATATTAATCTTTAAGGATTTTCTGCAAGCTTTTACACTGTTAGGAGTGCATAAATATAGGTGTCAATTTACCTGAGCACCCCTCGGTTAGATTCAAATGCAATTCTCGTTTTCCATAACATGCATGAAGCAGTTCTGTATGCCATTGGAAGATATATTATTTTCCTTCTTTAATCTTAATCCTAAAGAGCTCTGGTGATAGGGACAGTGGGTAAAAGTGGGCAAAAGACGAAAAATACCCACACCAAAAGCAATCAAATGTCCTTATATAATATTTTACATTGTATGAAATGTTCTGGAAACATGAATAACTAGATTTAGGAAAGCAGATGGCTAGGTACTGGTATATTACAGGTTTTTGAAAAGAAAAGATATGAAGCATCCGGAAAAAATGAATACATTTTTAGGAGTGTGCCATTGTATATAAAATAACATTTATTTGCTAAAAGCTACATTCTTTTTAAATAATTCTTTTTATTAGAGAGTGTGGCATTGTCCGATTTTGCAGGTTTCTTGCTGAGATCACTACTAAAGATGGCTGGATGGTGGTGGCCATTTTTAGACTATATTAGCCTCTTTAAAAAGAAGAGCTCTGTATAAATATCCAGGTAAATATTCAAATTTCAAAAGTATAGAATATGGATTTTTATGCAATAATAGTTTATAGCTTAACAAATCATAATTAAAAATTTCAGGAAGATCTTAGGGTTAATTTGTTTACCACCCAGCCTCCTTAAGTTGCACGCGTAGATATTGAGATAATACTTTACCCCCCAAAAATCAAATTTTGATTGAATTTCAAAGAAGTAAATTTATCAAAAATCTAAAAACTGAAGAAGCTCTTCTTGATGTTTTTCTCGCAGTGTTTTATAATGTTAAATTAAAATACATGAAATTCAAAATTGTTTAAAAAGTATTCCTATTCTTTTTGTATTTTGTAAGATTCTATATTTTTTAATCTTCTTAAAATCTTTTATGAATGTCAAGTTTTTTGAAGAACTCGCAATGTATCAGTTTGATTGCTAAAAACATTGATGCTTCTTTTCCCGTAGTAACTTGTCACTTGTACAAGAAATATTAATAATATTTATCCATCAGAAATCTTGTACGAGATCTGGCAAAGTATTGCTTACAAATTGATTTTATCAGTGGGAGTTGTCTATCTTTGTCCTTTAGATGCATTTCAACAGTCATCATGTACAATGTTTTTAATGATTTTCTAAGGTCGAAATTTTCCTCCTCTTAAAGTACTTTGATTCGAAAAGCACTTTCATTCTCTTCAATTAGTAAATATTCAATGTTATTACTAACTTCAAAAATTTATGTTAACAGTTAATTTTATAATGGAAAGAATAAAATATATATTTTGTATTAAGAATAGGTAAAATTTTCGTACCAACATTGAGTGTTGAAAGAAATAAACTAGAAATAGAAAATAATGTTTATAAAAATAAGTAAGTTCCTGACGACCTTCACGTGAATTCAAAGAGAATTTAGAATAAAAACTTGAGTGTTTTTAAAGGATACATGAACCTTCCATCGTGTAATGCTCACGGGTAGCTGTAATTTATTGTTAACCTGTTAAGCTCTCAAGTAGCGCAGCAGCATTTTTAAGATATTTAAATGTTGATAAACAATAATAAACAAAGTCTATATCAGTAGGATCTCTACACAACATATAATTTCAATAAAATAAATAATAAAGATCCATCAAAGATATCATTAAATTAATTCCTTGACACCATATAAAAACATGAAATTATAATTTCACTCACCTTACCCGTTCATATTTCAATTACGCATTTGTTTAATTAACCAAAAATGCATTTATGTATCAACAGTGTATCAACAATGTAACAAAAATTGAGGATTAGGCAAAGGGGGGTAACTCTGATTAAAAAATCCCGTAATATGAACAGTTTATTGAATGTAAAACAGGATTTGATATACCATCTTGTGAACTGAGTTAGATAACTCACTTAAATTAAATAACCAAATTATGCACGTAGAGTTCAGCATTGTTATTATGGTCATTATAACCTACTTACATCGTAAAAAAAACTAAACCACAGATGCATATCACAGTTTTTTTCACTGTATTGATCTACGATGGTTTGTTCCTAACCTATTTAATAATAAATTTTTTTTTCAATTTACTACAAATTTAATTTAAAAAATACCAATAAGATATTTGTGAGCCAATGCTCACTAGTAATGCCCCCGCTCTCATATGAATATACAAAATAAGCAAAGTAGAAAATTAATTTGACTGAAAGTTGACTTCTGATTGGTACAAAAATAGTTCCCAATAAATAACATGCCTAAAATAAGAGTGTGTTCAAATTTCAAACATCTGCAATAAATAGTTGCTGAGAAATCCTTGATGATGAAAATGCATCCCTCGAGATGGCAGGTCTCAACAAAGAGTGTGTTCAAATTTCAACCACCTGCGATGAATGGTTGCTGAGAAAAACGCGACAGAATTTTTTGTTACAGACAGACAGAAGGACGGACAGACACACAGACACACAAGGGTAAAACAGTATACCCCCTCCTCCTTCGAAGCTGGGGCATAAAAGATTGGGTTGACTCGAAACTTCCATCAAATAATATATCTATAAATTTCCGAAAAATTTACTGACTAAATAAAAATCGTGGAAATAACAACTAACAGTGAAATCACTGCATCAGTGATATTCCGATCATATAGATAAATAAATAAACAATTAATCTTTAAGTTAAATAAATAAAATAACTTTTAAAAATATTTTAACGACTCAACGTACAAACTGTTGTCAAAGAAACCAAGCCAAAGGAGTGTCAAGCAAACGATCACAAATAATCAGTGGTAAAAATCAATTGATCAATTGATTATATAGCGATATGTGATATGATCAATAATTAATCGCTTTTGCACGAGCGCCACCTAACGTGTGATATAAGAAATCACAATATGGTAATTTTCTAACTCCAACATCTCTCATTCTCAGTACACAACGTTATACAAAAGATTACAATCAAAACTGTATGTGTTATATATTCTATACAACTTTCTCTCAATAAATTCAATTACTCACAGTGTTAACTCATGTGGCTGGATATAATCATGTACATGCGATTTTTCATATTAACAATCAACACAAAACCCAAGATAAAAATGAATTCATAATTACTAATACTGCGTTCCTAATCACAATTCGCAGCGCGATTAAAACCGCAGTCTTATTGGAAAATAAATCGATTGATCAATCGTAGTAATCGCATCAAATCTGACCAGATCTTGAGGTCGGTTGTTGCAATCGGGTTTATCGTAGAAAAGTTTTTGACCGTCTAAAATAATCAACACGATTAATTTTCAATCGTAACTATAGTCTGTCCCAAGTTATTGCTTCCATCACTTTTTGACGATTTTTTTTTTATAAAAATACACATACCTGTGAAAGAAATACAGTTGAAATCGATAAAATGGAAAATATTCAAAATATTCCAAAATATCTTCATTGACGCATTTTCAATTTTCAATCATAAAAAATCACAGGTACGAAAAACAATTTCTTAAGAAGGTTTATAATGGGAAATGTTTACATCTTTTCTCCATTCGTAATTACTCGGAATACCTCGCACAATTTTTCAACGTTATCATCCGGGTTATTTGATGGCAGGTGCAATGCAAAATTTCGTACGCTTTCTATTGAAACTGAAGCGGTAGAGGGGGCGTTTCAAAACAGATAATCTGGACATTTTTCATATTAGTGGATGAACGTACCATGAGCGCAAAGGTATTTATGATTATCGAAATATCAAGTGAAAAGTGGTGGAACCAAAAACTCGGGACAGAATATAGACAACATTGAAATGGTGACCATCTATAAGGGCCCCGCTTAATTAATGGACAATAGGATTAAAAGCATTTCAGAGAATTTTGCTTTGACTTCGACCTATAATTAAGAAATTTTCCAGCTGGCATAAAACTTTTAATTCAATCTCATTACCCCTTACATACAGGTATTTTTGTTTAACTTGAGCAAGATTAACCAAATGGGAAATGATCTACGGTCTAAAACTGATTATAAAGAGATCTGCTATGACCTTCACATTGACTTGGTTCAAATTATAAAGTGACTGCACATCATTAACCCAAAAGCTCTGTTTATGTGAAGTAGGAGCCAAATAGGGCCAAGTGGAGATAATATATATTCCTTGAAAAAAGAATTTTGCGTGATCAAAAATGACCTTGACATTTGACGCAAAAACATCATCCAAGGTCATTGCTCAACCTTTGATCGTAGGCACTCTGTGAGTGAAGTATGAGCCATATTTGACCAAAGGGAAAAAATATGCTTCCTACAAGGATTTTTCATGTAATTCTGTTATGACCTTCACATTTGACTTTGAAACTTGGTTCAAGGGCACTGCACACCCTTTGCTCAAAAGCTCTGTTTATGTGAAGTATGAGCAAATAGGGCCAAGTGGAGAGTATATAATCTCTGGAAAAAAACAGTCTTTGCATGATCCAATATGACCAGTTTTTTAACAGGAAGTTGACGGCCAATTAGTACAAAAATAGATCCCACTAAATTGCATGCCTAAACAGAGAGTGACTGTGTTAAAATTTCAAACATCTGCAATAGATAGTTGTTGAGAAATGTTAAACAAAACTTTTGTTTGAAAATTTAGGCTAAAAATAATCATAGTCGTCATTTAACAGGGAGTTGACGTACAAAAATGACTCCCACAATATTGCATGCCTAAACAAAGAGTGTGTAAAGATTCCAAGCACCTGTGATGAATGGTTGCTGAGAAAAATGCGACAGAATTTTTTATTACGGACAAACAGACACACAAGGGTTAAACAGTATACCCCCTTCTCCTTCGGAGTGGGGATTTAATTAAAGGATTGTAACCACATCAAATTTGAAATCTGTTGACGAAGTAAGAAATAGCTATGTAATACTACGCTTTGAGTTTATTAAAATATGTATGAAGAAGATTCTAAAAGACTTGTGTATCTTTAGTCATTCTTAAAGGAATAAAAATTTCAATGTTCAAACATTCGTACTTTCGGTGCGTATCCATGGTAAATAAATAGGAAATGTTTCAGGTTGGTGCCTTTATTCTGATCAATGTCTTAACATTAATGTCTTAACATTTTCCTTTCAACATTTTCTTTTCCTTCAATTGTCAGCTCTTTAAAACTAATTCCTCACATTTCATGGGGTTTTCTTTCACACCTTATTTATATCGCGTACAATATTCAAAATTTGCCAAACAAGCGTGTTATAAGAATTAATCGAAAAAAAAAACAAAATTAAACAACAATTCTTTTGTTTATATAGAATTAAATATATGGGTAATACGCCCTCATATCTGCGGCCCAAATGCAAAATCTCTTTTTTATTATTTTATCAATTTTATTACTACAAATTAGTTTTTTTTTTTCCTTTCAAGTTTGGTTAAAGAGGAAACACCTAGGTTAAGTCTTTAAAGGCAAAGGAAAGATATCAACTGGGGACCGGTATTGCTTATGTGACAAATTGCAGGTTCTTAATAAGTTCTGGATAATATCTATTAAGAACTTTAGACATACGTATATAATCCAGATGGATTTATAAACCGGAAGGTGGAACGAAATTTAAACATTGTAAGATCTGATAAATAAACAAATACATTTTATTATGTTGAATAAAAATAGTTTTTTGTTTAATAAAACATTCACAAAAAATAAACACTAAAGGTAATGTTAAGTTATCAAAATATTATAATATTTTTTAACTATAAAATAAAATCTTAGTAAAACTTTATTTCCATTTATATATTTGTAACTTTTTTAAAAACATTTAAACACTTATGTTGACATCAAATTATCAAATTGATTGTACGAGCTTTTAATTAAAAATAAAATCACAGTAAAACTCTTCATTCCTGTCTACCTTCTACCAGCATGAACCACATAAGAAAACATTAATTATAACACCCCCCCCCCCCACCCCCCTTGAAGAAGGAAGGGCATATTGCTTTGCTACTATCTGTCTGTCGGTCGGTCGGTCCACCAACAGTTTCCGTTCATTTTCTTCGTAGAGGTTGCACATACTGAAATGAAATTTGGTATACAAATTTATCATAAGAATATCTAGGTCAAGTTCGGTTTTTGAAACAACCGAGCAATTTTAACAAGTATGCCCCTTGGACTTAGAAAAACTCCAATTATTTGCAGTTTCCGTTCATTTTCTTCGCAGAGGTTGCACATACTGGAATGAAATTTTGTATACAGATTTATCATAAGAATATCTAGGTCCAGTTATGTTTTGGGTACGATCGAGCAAATTTTAGGGAAGGGGGGAATAAGTGTTTCACAAATATCCCTTGTTTGTGTAAGTTACACAAATTTCTTTCTAATTCAGAAATATTGGTCACTGTGGCAGGTGCTTATGCAGAGGCCGATACCCATCCCCTCCTGACTCACAACATCAAAGTCTTATAGTCTCATTTATATAATTATAATACATGAAACACGTTGCGGGGGTATACTTCTTTTTACCCTTCCGTCAGTTAGTCTTTTATGTAAGCATATCTCCTCTTAAAACTCTTTACAGAATTTCGTAAAACTTTGTTGGAATTCAGAACATAGTGTGTATAGATGTGTATATTACCAGGAAATTCTAGTTCCATTATTTCTTTGCAAATTGCCCTTATGATTATAGAAATTTGTTTAAAGGGGCATGGTCACGATTTTGGTCAAATTTTATGTTTATATTTTTATTGATTTCAATGCTTTAGAAATGCATTTCTAATGATCGACGAAAATTTGAATATCAGTTAGAGTTATAAGTATTGAAGCGTTGTAATCATCAAAAAACAGAAATATAATTTTTGACAAATTCGTGACCATGCCCCTTTAAAGACAAAAGTATAGATGTGCATATTTGCAGGATTTTTAAGAGTAATACCACCATCTTTCCATTTGCATAAAAAGAAAACATGTACAACACTCTGATTTGAGTATTTTACCAGCAGAAAAGTGTACTTTTTTATCTACAAGAATCAACTGATAGGCGGGGTATTTATATGATGTTGCTCTGCTTTGAATTTGTATTTCGTTTTATGGATTTTTGAGATAGTTGACGGTTTGTTATTGTCATTTTTTCATCCAATCACCCCGGAGTTTTAAGAAATTGTTGGTTCTGTCCAAAGCATCTCTGGTCACTGACCAACATATGCATTAAATATTATAATTTAGGTTAACTTATCTAAACCCTTGAAAACATTCTTATTGCATTAGCTATTTGTCCAAAAATAAATAATTTCGTCTTTGTAAATCGTTTCTCACATGTTTTAAACCGTATTGTGTAATAATAATGATGTAACCGCTCAGCAGAGGATGCTCACTCCTCCATAGCACCTGAACCTACCTTTTTTTCTCTCTGTTTTTTTAAAAAGAGATCCGCGTTTGCTCTGCTCCTTTTTTGTAATTTTCCTTTAGACTTTTGAATTTGAACACTGTTCGTTATCACCTCATTTTAACTTTTGTGGTTTTAACGTGCGTTTGCTTAAAGTTTGAATTCATTGCGTTAATTGTATCGTTTGTATTATCATAAATGGCACCGACATGGAATCTAGAATTATTTAAAGTGTTCATTCAGAGAATAAAATGCTTTTTGTGTAAAGTTTCGTGCGGGTATAAAGGTAGCAAGCAACGCAGATAGAATAAATGATATAATATGCGCAACTCTGTAATGTAATTTTTCTGTGCAATTATCGCTACTTTTGTAGCCCTAATTAATCTTTTAAATTTTACTTTTTATTTTAACATTCATCTCTTGCTCATTGTAATTAACGTATACTATACTGGAAATCGTTTCGGGGACGAATACATCAAAATACTTATTTCATTAGTCAAAAGCAAGAAACCAATTATATGTAGAGAATTCAAAACATCCCCATTATTAATATCAACTATTTGAAAATTAAAACAAATTTTTAAAGATGAGCATGTTACCAATCGCCTTTTTCAGCAGCCATAACATGACAAAAAAACATTACTGGTGGAAGTTTTATATTTACCACGTAATATACGTGATGCTCAAAATAGGAAATTCAAAATCCGCTCCTGCATTTTCATTGGCTGTCGGAAAATGAAACTATTAAAGGTTAGTGAACATGGCCGACAAATTCAAGCTGCGATTTGGGCAAACAAGAAAAAAGCCCAATATATAGACTGTATTTTCTTATTTCTATCCTGCAACTACATTACTAAGCTCAGGTAAAGCCTCGGTCACAACTGGTCGTACGTGTTTGGTGATCGTGCGTGTGCTACGGGTTTTGCCAGTCGTAGGTGTCACGCACAATTTTGTATGGAGACGGGCGCAGTTGCAGATGCCCGTAGGAACCGTACATCCGTCTTACGATTATCGTGCAACAGACGTGCGTTTGCCTTGCGAGCGGCAGTAATAACAATTGCGTCGTAGGTCACTTGCAAGTCAGTCTTACCGACGTCTTTCTTTGCCTCACGACCGCTGCACGGACAAAACTTAGTTTTCACATTAAATAAGGAATATTATTTTTTTTCTTTAAAATATTGAAAATGAATCTCGAAGCGTGAATAAGGAAGTCTTTTATTCTGTAATTGCTGCTTTGGTGAATATACTAGCTAAACTGGGCGAAACAAATGAAGAATTGTTTGATCACATTGATTTACTTTGGTTTTATAAATGTTATTATTAAAAGAGTGACACCATTTAGACTTCATTCATTTTAAAATTCAAAGTCTACAAATTCTTTTCGGGTATTCTGATTTCGATATCATTATGAAAACAATTTTAAAAATGTTTAATGGCCATGGGAGATGATAATCAATATATTCAAAGTGGAGAAAGTACTCTGTTTTCAAGTGAAAATAATACTCACGAAAATTACTAGTATCATACTTATCCGATAGTTTAATTCAAAACTATTATACAAGTCCTACAACAATTTCATCTACAAGTAGTAGGATGTGCTGGAGTTTTTGTAGATGGCTTATTTGAAAATATCGTTCAGCGCGTAATCAAAATCATTTGTCATCTCTCTCCAAAAATGTATACGATTCCATCTTAGCACACTTGCAAGTCGAGTGGAAGTGCTTGGAAAATGTTTTGCCATTTCTCCAAAATCTACTTCATTATCTAGTTTTTTCTCATCATGTTTTTCTTCTTCGCCTTCCACCTTTTTGTCATGTTTGTTTGGTTTTTGTTTTTAGAGGGGGGGATTACTAGAAGCTTTGATTTTATTTTAATTTTTTATATATATCTTGTTTATGGGCGACTCGCACGCACCACGAGCAACTGGAGTACGTATGACGTAAATTTACCGTGCTTTCAATTTGTATGTTGATGGTGAGCACAAGCGACTTGCAGTCAACATACGTGTAACGAAAGGGACAATTGAGATATCCTTAAGTCGTTCGTGCAAGTCAAACCGTACAGTTATCTTAAGCCCCCTCGCGCTAACATCCGTGCCAACGAAAGATATTAATATAAGTTGTAGAACTTGTTTATCAATCGTTGTAAAATAAATAAAGTTCAGTTCATCTTAAGCCCCTTTCACAATTGGCGCACGAGCAGAAGCGACTCAATATTCGTGCGACCGAAAAAAAATAGATATGGCTTGTAAACTGTTGCCAAAATAATCGCATATGAAAAAGTACTCGTACGAAACTCGCACGATTTTAAGCAACCGTTGTGCGAAGTAAACGCATTGAATCTTGCGATATATCTTGCTTCTATATGCGATTGTTGTACAATGAAAGCGGGTGTTGTAAGATAATGCTATAGGATCGCACCGAAGACCAGACGACCGGACGATTGGACGTGCGCCAATGCAATAGGATGACTGGCGCTCGTCCGATCATGCGTTTCATCGTACGAATGCTCGTACGAGTCAAAGGGGGTATATATACCCCCTGTTTCCGACGCTCTTCAGTAAAATTAGTTGAATGCAAAAGCAGATACCGGCCAAGAAGATGACAAAAGCAACAGCCAAAATCAATCTCAACTGTGGCCTGAAACAGATATGCCCTTTATAGTGTATACTGTATAAGGGAACTATTCGCCCCCGTTTTATTTTCGCTCATTTCGCTCTTTTTCCTAGTAAGCGGATTAAGACTTGGCGAATTCCAATATCTCATATTATCTCGCTTTTACCTCAACATTGTTTGGGTGAATTCAAGACGAGGCAAAAATGGAAGTGGAACCAAATAACACGGGGCGAAAATAAGCCTGTATCCAACATATACTAGTGGCAAAGCATGGAAACTGAAACCAATAAATCTTGCAATGATAGTAAAACGTTGCACGATTACATGAGACATGTTGAGCAACAGTCTCATGGTCGCACAACCCACGCAAAACAGCTGCGATTTATGTTACGATCCTTAAAAATCGTGCATCGCTCTTGCGAGTACACAAAACGTTGTAAAACATTCGTTCTAATGTTCGTGCGTTGCATTGCAATAATTTGGATCTCATTCGGTCGCGTCTGAATAGTGTGCATGTCCACAATTTTGAAGAGACTTGATGCGACCACAAAAACTCATGCAACGAATGCGAAAGATCGTGCAACGTATGCGTTAGCTCTTGCGAAGCCACAAAATTCCGATCGCGAAGTGCTCGTGTGCCAATTGTGAAAGGGTCTTTACGGGTTCCTTGAGCGAAGCGCAACTGCCGTGTACGTTTTTTGATCTCGCAAGGAAACCGTGGTGATTGTTGTGCATGTCCAACAGCCACCGTGCGTGCTTACGGGAACCGTACGTCCTTCCAAAATCGTAAGATGCACTTGCGTGTCTCGCAAGATTTTCATTAAAATCCACCCTTAGACGACCACTCGTAGAAGCACATACGACCAGTTGTGACTGAGGCATAAGAAATGCAAAAATAATGATTTAATTGTCACTCATTTATCACTGAGTCACTGAGCGAGTGAATCGCTCCCGCACTTGCACAATTACGAAGATCCTATGTAGCCCCCCCCCCCGCGTTTTCAAAAAAGAGGAGTATGGGAGGTCTACATTATTGCAGCTAGCTTTCCAAGTCTTCCCCGGTTTTTATTGACGGAAGAAAAAGAATCTCGTACATCTGATTACTTTGTAAAGTTGCTACTTATTATCGTATACTTAAAGTGTATGCGTTTGATTTTCTATTGTTTTACCTGCAACGATTTGTATGTGATCGTAATGTTCTTTTTTTTTAGTTTGATTGTTTGCAGAAATATCTATAATACAAAGTACTAGTGTCAGTATCTCATACATTGTATGATTACTCTAACAATCTCCTTCTTTGTCGACATTGTTATCAAAACTTATTAATTGTAAATGCTGAATTACAGGTAGTATTGGAAAGGTTTTTTGTACGTTACTTACATGTTTATGTATATTGCATCAATATTTTTTATACTGTAACTGCATGCACATGAATCCATTTTATATAAAATAACATATCATTTTATTCATTCTATTCATGAGATCACTGGGACTCCCTTCAAGACGACTGTTGTTCTTTCTTAGAATGAAAATCCGCCAAGAACCTTCAAGGTGGCATCATATTGTTCTACAGAACATTTGGTGCATGTCATCTTGGCTGGTGTACGACAGAATCTGCTACCACTTGTCTTTGATCGCAGACACATGGTCGGTGCTTTGAAATGAAGTCGCCGAACATTTCTACCTGTCCACGGAATTCTTGTAAACACAAGGAATCCCCTCTCCAAGAGCAGTGCACCTCCCCTGCACCGAAGACCTTGTTCAATTTCGTGATGTTCAAATCGGAATGAATCTTGTGAACATTCGTCAAAAGCGCATAGTTTTAGTCATGTATAGGGTACATCGTAGAAACCTGAACGTGATAATTTACGACTTCGCACCCTGTGATAAGAAAGCGTTTTAACATTTTGACTCGCCACGCGACCGTTCGTCTCTGTTTTGCCAACCATGTCCGAGTGGCTCACAAGTGATTCTTCATTTATACAGACATTCTTTTTAGAACTTTTATCAACTTTTCATATCAAAGAATACCTCACATCCAGCATGGGTATTTATAAAGTCGCTTTCTGTTATTTTGAAAGCAGTAATTAATCAGGGCACAGTCAAAAACCGCTAAGTTGTGTTAATTGTATGTACGTGGTTAAGACGAGAAAGTGGTCAAAGACCATGAAGACTTTTGAAGACTGAAAATATGGGATCAAACATAGGGACTGGTCACTTGCTTTTGATATACAGTTAAAGCCTGTGTTTATGAGGTGAAGTGAATGCAAGGTTGGGCAGATTTGTCATATAAATTAAATCTATTTTCATAATTCCGTGATGAAGGATAAGTAAATAACCAAACGCGGGCTTTGGGATACAGTGGGGGTGGGGGGCAGTGCAGTAGTGCAGTATACAAAAAATGCAGCATGTTCATTAAACAACTTCGGAAGTATAATATACAAAAAATGAGTATGTTAAATTAACAACTTCGGTAGTACACATAATACACAGTATAATATTCTTATGAATCTGAACTCATTATTATTGTTTAAGTATCGGGGATTATTTATAAGACCAAATGTCACATATCAAAATATCTGAAGGTGTTTAGTGTATACACATAAAACTACATACATGTACAGTTATTGAAGAAACAATAATGCGGATAACGAAATAAATCAAATGTATCCACAATCTATCATGTCATTCTTTTATACTGAGATTTCTTCGACATACGATTGGTAAATATTGTTTCGACTGGTCATTCAACAGAATACAAACCGGCTTAAAGATTAATTTTTACGAAATTTTAACAAATGTTTGAAGTTGCACTCAAGATGAAGGTAACTCGTTGTGTCCAATGTTAGAGTTATTATTAGTTAGATTATGGGTCCTCAATCTTTGAAAATTGTAATATGGAACTCACAGAAGTCAATCAACAACCCACTGATCATATCTTTAAAATGTCGCCAGATGCAGTGGGATATCTACTGTATCTGTTTCATAGCTCCTAATAAGTAAACAAATAAACAATTCATGAGAAGAGTTCTTATTTGTCTGGTGCCAGGTAAATTACCTGTTTAATGCTCTAAAGGTAACAGTTTAATTGTGTCTCCGATAAAACCTGCTCATAATGCTGTCCACGCGGACGTAAAGGACCGACGTTTATCCTGTAAAGATGATGTCTTCTAATTAAAGTTTACATTGCAGTTCTTCACTTGGCTTTGCCTTGCATAATGGGAGGTTTTGGTTTCTGGTAGATTCGCTACATGATTATTAATTACCCTCTACATTACACTAGTCTTGTTACGTGTCCGATTAAATTTTCCACACAACTTGCTCTTACACACCGCGCTCGTCCAACAGTTTGTCACCGACATGCATGTTTTTACTTAAAGTCTAGGCCAAATGAAATGACAAGCACTTGTCATAAGTAGTTATGATGAATTGTCCTCAATCTTGATTCTAAATAATACTACAGAAGCGTAAAGCTGATTGCCTGTACACTCACTGACACCGAGGATCATCAGAGACAAACTCCGGGAGAGGGCGAGGAACAGACTCCCTGTCGCAAATGATTTTAGGGGAACCTGGCCAGCTTGTCATTGATTTACCGGACCACTATCCAACACAGATGGGGTCAAAGCAACTGCGTGTTTCCTTGAAATTCTCATCAATCTGTTTTCAAATGTTCAACCAATTGCAATTTTACATAAATTGGAAATAACCTAAAAGGAAAACAAGTTTGATAGTTCAAGGCGTGAATCTTTCATAACTGATATTTTTAAATTTTGTAATACAGATCATCTCTTTCCTAATCAACAATGATAATAATATCTGTACTGTGTGTATCTAAATATGTAGGTGTTTACCTGTACATGATGCCAACTTGCTGTGTGTGTGTGTGTGTGTGTGTGTGTGTGTGTGTGTGTGTGTGTGTGTGTGTGTGTGTGTGTGTGTGTGTGTGTGTGTGTGTGTGTGTGTGAGGGTTGGTGGGTGTGTGAGTGAGAGTCTGTGTGAAAGTGGTGCTCTGTCTGTCTGTATACTATCAAAAATATGAAAAATAAAAAAAATAAAAATCGATGATAATTTTGTCCACCGACCAACTGCTGTTGAACCTAGTCCATTGTACATGTCCTACTACTAGTCAGTTATACATGAACACCAAACGGTCAGCTACTGATTGTTGTATGCACATATCTTTTTTTATTTCTTTAGTTTTTGATATCGTGTCCTAAAGATAACACATGTATTATCAATTTTCCTGATTGACTTGTGTGCGTGTGTCTTAAAATTATTCCTTATTACTATTATTTCTATCGCATGATTCTCTCTCATCTGTCTGTCTGTCCATCTATCTGAATGTCCATGGAATTTAGTTTCTTATGACAATTGTTTCTGAATAAAAATATGTTATCTTCTATGTATCGTATGTGTTCAACTCCAATACAAATGATGTTCTGTAGCGAAGGATTTGAACATGGTGTTAACATGGTTTTTCTAGATCTTCCATAGAGACCACACGCTTAGACGTCAGTTTGTCGATCGGTTAGAGGTGTTATATTACAGCTTAGAAATTAACACCTACGGCACGATCCTAGTTCATGATTGGAAGAGAACTGACAAATTGATATAAATTTAAAAAAAAAATAATACATGAAATGATGTTTACAAGTATTTTCTTTATTTAATGAGAAAAAAACCCTCAACCCGAATTTTCTCGTAGAGCTAGTAGTTGTGCAGATAAATGACACATTTCCTTGTAGCTGCGGAACTGGAGCTACATTTTCCTTAGTGGCGTTTAGCGCATTTTGTCACAAAGCTTATTCCAATGTCAAAAATAATCTTTAAACGTCAAATTAATAGTTGCTGTTAACTGAACTTGTGTATATTATCTCATGATCTATTGATCAATAACTTCTAGCAACAATGAAGATACGGAATGCAAGTACCAATATCAGACTCCCAAAAAGTTGTTGTAGCCTCCATATATGGAAGTTCTATGTAACGTTCTGTTCGACATTGACCGTTTTGAAATGTACTTCAAATAATTATCATCTTTCAAAAGGTGTGCTACATGTTTAACGGAACTTCTTTGACTATAAAACCTGTTTTTGTCCTCATCTGTCCAAGTAGGGTTCTCTTAGATTTAGTGTTGCCTCTAATCTTAGTCCATGTAACAAGTGTATACGAAAATTTAGAAATCATAGCGAATGTTTCCGATTCTATATTTAACCAAAGAACACAAGAGTCATGGCCCTCTCTTTTGATCTGACAAATGCATGTTTGTAAAATAAACTATTAATCACAAGACGCCTAGGAATTCCACTCTGAAAAATAATCGGAAAACATCTACCTTTTTTTAGTTTATATGGAAAAGATTTTAGTTTTTAATGTGGTCCCAAAATCAGTTTGATCGCCTATATATCAGTGTCAGGACTACAGCCTCATTTTATGGTATGTACACGTACTCTGAATTCCTAATATTCTCGATTTCTTTTTTTCTACGGATTACGACTCTGCGTCTAATCGCAAAAGAGCTATGTCAATTTAATAGGTTTTTTTTCCTGCCACCGGTAGATGACATTATTTACTAGCCGTGGGTTTCTCCGGAGTTATTATCAACATAAGTCCTCTTATTGTGATGTGATAACTCATGTATTGCATTTGTTAAAAAAATCATAAGACCCTCATAACTCTGGAGGTGTGATGTATACTAGTATGTGTATGTTTGTCGAAGATTTTTTGTAAAGCAATAATTCCAATGCTTTTTCATTCAGAGTGTACGACCCGTTTATATACTATACATGTACAGACGGCATCTATATACATGTATATGTGATTATTTTTATTTTGGCTGACTTTTTACATATGTATATGAGAAGATTTCCATGTAATGTAATAAAAAGAGTTGTTTAAGAGGTTACACTATGCCTTTTAATTTTGTAAGTTACAAATCAACGTATTTTGGAAAGTCTCTGTCTTAAAAGAAGCAAATGGATTGTGGCTGCGTCAATTTAGTATCCACTGTTTATAGTTTCATTTACTTCTCGACAAACTAACAAATACGTTACAAACCTAGATAATACCAATTTGATCAATAGCCATAGTAAGTACAATATGCCCGCATATGAAGACCTAATCATGAACAGGTGAAATACATCTCCGATTATAAGACATTATTAAAATGTTCTCGTTTAATTGTTCAGTAATTGTTTATTCAATACTTGATATGAATAATTTTTATAATGCTACATAAAGTGTTTTTTTTATAGTTTAATTGAGGTTTATACATTGTTGAGCATTTCGGAATCTATATGTATAGTTCAAGCAACTTTATAAACAACAGATCGTATTTAATTATAATATATAGATATGTAGGAATACATTGTACTTTTGTAATAAGAACATATGATTTATTAAGTAGTGAACAGAATAAAACATATACAGTGGTACTGTAATGCTTTCGAATAATGAAACTATGCATAGAAAAAGTGTTTACAATCTTTTCAACGTTAAGAATTAAAATTTGCTAAACCTAATAAATGTAGTTTTAGAACGCATTTTTAAAGTTTTTTGTTCTTAATATTAAAATGAATTGCATAGTTATTTTTTTGAGTCATATTAATACTTCAGTTGTACTTACGTAAACATTTCGTATGACTGAGTAATCTGTCTAGCTCTGTGTATTGACACAGTTTCTGGGGGCCCCGACATTATTCAGACTTTGATTATGTTTAATTTATGTTCGTTTGCAAAAATCTTATATGCAGGCCATAAATTAAAGATAATGAACATTTTAAGAAAATCAGAAAGATTGTTTCAAGAAATCATTACGTCTGAAATTAAGTCACCTACGATCCCCGCATTATACTTTTCAAGGCTAGTAGAAAAATGAAATTATTTTGTTTTCTGATCCAAAATAGTTTAGCAAAAAAGGAAATAAGAGCGTAAACAAATTGTAAATTTCATACTGTTTTAATGATTTGATTATCTTTATTCCAATAAATATCAAGTTGTAAACGCAAAACCAATAAATTCAAATGACGTATTGTTGGGGGCGCAAGCGGGCTTGCATAATTAATATTATAATATTAATCGTACAACTGCTGAAAATCATATAATTATAAGTAATAAGGAATCATTCTTTGAATATTATGAGGTGATAATTTCGGTCGGGGCGTGACCATTCGGGCTTTATTTGATTTGATCACGCCCCCGACCGAAATTATCACCTCATAATACTCAAAGAATGATTCCTTATTCCTTAAATAACGACCGAAAACAAAATCCGGGTAACTATTTACACTGTTCGCCGTTTTTAGAGGTCTTTTGGACAGAAGTAGGGATCTATCATTTGATTTAAAACAAACAAAACTGCACTCTAAGGTGAATGTCATGAGTTGTAATCAATAAAACAATCTGAGCTTTTATTAAGACCAATTTAAACAAAGTACGTGAAATCTTAATTTGCATTTTTCCCCTACTAAGTAAGAAGGGCAATTTTTACAATTGTTACAGTACTTTTTATCTTTGAAATTTTTTTCTGGGTTAATTCACTCACACCTTATATAAAAATTGAGCTGAGTAAAGTACACTCTTTTAAGTGGTACTATTTTAAAAAAAAAATAATTTTTCAATAGTATAAAAAATGCCTTATTCTGTAGTTTTTATATTTTCTGTCGTGTTAACTTCGTAAAAACGTATTGTTTGCCTTTAGAATGTTGAAACGGTGGAGGAAATACATTTAGGGGGATACAAGTTACAAGTAAAAAACAAATATCGCAGCGTTTATTTGGGACTCCAACTCAATGAAACATGAGAAGTGTTACATGTTTATCTTGACATACATGGACATATATATAATACCAATCTTTCAATTATCGATAAGTGTTTGAAATATTTGAATTGTTAATAATTATTGTCAAGTAATAGATGAACAAAAAAATATTAATACACAATTAATGTGTAAATAAAGTCCGATATACAGCTGACTAATATAGTATTTACACGAGACAAAACCTTGAAATGTCGCCTCGAATTTGGATAAAAACAGAGTTGTTTACAATTCTTCTTTGTCTTGATGTCCGTCACTGCGGACATTCATGTGGTATGATTCGTATTACCGGTTTTTAACCATAAAATTCTGGTAATCTCATTAATCACAACCGTCATAGGAAGGAATGCATGAGAACTGACCGGTGGATGAGAAGCTTGTCATAAAGTGATGATTGTCACCTTACATCAAACGTTTGTAGGACTTTGTCAGACATATCTTCACACGGTCAATCAAACACCTGACACGCATGCAAAAAAACATCCTGCACAAAATATATTTGTCTTGGAATACTTAACTAATAGTTCAGAAATAAAGTCACTGATTTTTTAAGTTGAATTACGACTCGAACAAGCTCTGTTGTATGCTTTCTATAGTGAAATGTTCTTTTTTTTTTTTTTTTTTTTTTTTTTGCTCTGGAGATATACAGAAACAGTCTTGTCATCTTTAAAAGTGCCTGTAGTTTGCATAAATTCATGGAGAATTTTTTGAAGAGATCGAGAATCAGTCTTGGTGTATACGGAAGCGTAGAAGGTCAAGAAAGAAAATATTTATTTGTTTAACAAGAAGCATATTTGTCCGAAAAATTAAAATCGTCCAAACAAATAAATAATTCGACCAAACAATAATTTATCTAGTTCATCCGAACAGTTATTTTCTTGTACCCTTCCACGCCACCGTAGCTTTATTTGAAACCGGAACATTTATTTCACCTCAGTGATGATTATCTTCTTGATTTTTTTCGGCATAGAATGAACACCTAAATGCAATAATATTAATGAAAGATAACAAGCAAGATCAGAAGTAGTCCTGACATGTACACGACTACAACAGATAGGCAGCTCGTAAAAACCTGGTTCTAGTAAATCAACCCGAGCTCCAAAGAGCTCTGGACACACAACGCTGACGTTTTTATTGAAAAACACGATTTTTTTATAACTCATTGTCTAACATGCAAGTGTTATGTAATATCAAGGGACAGAACTCTGGGAGGCCTCGCGGACAATGTGCATTCACGCCTGATTGGTCGGTTTATCTTTGTCAGTAACAATCAAATGCCAATAACACAATCATCTGCGGTGTAGACCTTTACGAGAGAACAACGGTAAAATAGTAATGTACATCTCGTTTAACACGCGTAAATTCAGAATAAAATACAAAGCTAGTATCAATTAAGGTAGCGCATTTATCAATTACAAGTGTCTGGCAAAATCGTAAAATATCTTGTAAAAGAAATCAAATTTTATTCCGTAAAACCTTGCCCAACCAGTCCTGAAGGTGAAAAAAGCTGATGAAGTTAAAGGAGAGAGAAAGGACTAATTTAATGGTAGACAGTGGACTGGTTTTCATTGATCATTGAAGATCTCAGTAAATGGGACGGCAAATTGCACAGTGCGACATGCTTTAATTATTCAAATTTGATGTATTGTTTGTGGCAAGGGAAATGAAAGCATCATGTCAAGGTAACAGTTTTAATTAGGGATCATTTTAAGAAAAAAATACACACGGCGAAGTGGAGGTTTAACCCCATTTCTGATTTCTGCCTTTTCGAAATCGTCTCTATTTATACGTACATGTATTACAGTTACAGGATCTCGATCTTTTTTTTCTTGTATTTCGAAAATAATTAAAACAATAATTTCCACTATTTACGTTCGGGGGCATCTTGGTATTTGTAGTCTATAGTTAATAAGAACACCCTAGTCGGAGTCCCATTCTTGGCGCACATTCTCCTGCAATACATACTTGGTTTTTTACAGAATTGAGGTATAGAACACGATATTGGTATGTGGTAAACATGGAGGGCCCCATTTGTCACAGGAGTTGTCAAAATTTCTCGTTTGATGTTCCTGTCTCATGAGACCGGGAAAAGAGCAGGTAGTGACGTTGATGTATTCCCTCCTTGGGTCGTGATGGAGAGAGTGTGTGAACGGCATCAAGATCTGAAATAAGGACTCCCGGGGTCAGCCCCTCATTGCAGAGAACTCTTGTAAACTTCTCACTTTGAGAAAATACAGAAATGCAAGCCTAGATCAAAATCTGTTTGATAGACTTGTAAAATTCTAGATTTTGGGAGAGGGAATACTAAAGTTGGGAAGGCAATATCATATTTAAGGAGAACACCCTGATGTATTATAGTTTACATTTCCAAATATTATTTTACGAGCACGAATGCTGACGTGTTATATTTTAAGACGGTATCTACTTGCTGAACCTCGGAAATTTCCATTATTTTTTCAATTTTCTTAAACTATCGACAATTAGCATTTGAATCATATCTTATGATTTCCTGAAAGTCATTTTAAATACACCGAACCAAATCGTAGAGTTTTCACTCTTTACCTTTCGTAACTTACATATTGTTTCCAAGTCATTTTTTTTTCAAAAAGTCAATAGTAAAATATTTTCTCTCGAATATCTGAATTATTGATTATACAAAATCTTTGAAAAACCAAGTACAGCATGAAATTCAGAATATTTTTTTCTGAAATACTACAGAAAAGAAAATTGAAAAAACACATAATAATTCAGTAACAAAAAGTGACTTACTGTCCTTTATAAAATTTGATTCTCAATAATCTTAAATTTTGTAAATTAAAAGACACTATTACATTAAGAAAAATGTCCATCTAATGTTTTTAAATTTTTTTAAGGAGGCTGGATGGTGAACAAATTACCCATCAGATCTACCTTAAATTTTTAGATGTGATATAGTAAGCTATAAACTATTATTATAGTAAAGAACAATTCCATAAATTTAAGCTTTACAATTTGAGTATTTTCCTATATCTTTATACAGAGCTGTTTTTCTAAAGGAGATCAATACAGTCTAAAATTGGCTTAACCACCCAGCCCTCTAAAACGCACAGTAAACGTATCAAATCACTCCAAATTATTCGGTGTAAAAAGCTTTTAATGATAAAATCTCTATTTAAAACATACTTGCAATCCATGTTGAAATTTTCTTTTTGTCACACATTTTATTAACTGAATGTAAGTATATAACTTATATCAAAACTCAAAACCTACAAAACGTATAGATATGGAGGAATTAGTACCCCTTTATATTCATTTGTCAAATAAGATTTTTGACGACTTTTCAGGGGAAACACTATACATGTATTTCAGTGTATTAGAACCCCATTTCCTAATTATGAAGATTTCAACAATTGTTTTACTACCATTTGAGTTGGCTTTCTGACCGATAAAAGAGTTTTCCAATATGACGATCTTTAATATTCTTATTACGAGTTTCTTTTGTCCTCCATGCTGCAGTCCTACCTTGCCACACAATTAATTTTCATTAAATCGTCGTTTTATCTTCGACACCAGAACTAAAAACACTAGTTAAAGACTCCCCCAGCCCTGACTACAGACAATGAATAAGGAGTATTAAGTTACTTTGAATGGATTACTGCTTGTCCCTGAATTATTTTCCTGTAAGGCTATCTGAAGCTACCGGCCGCTAGAGAGCCCTGGCTTTGATTGGGTTACGGAGGGTGGCCATAAATTTAAAACACAGGTGGGCAATATATACCTGTGGTAACATCCGTGAAATTCTTTTTATTAATTTCGGCTCATCAGGGCAGCCTCTGTAGCATTTAATACGCACCCATTAACTGATTACCTCAACAATTTGTAAGCGAACAGTTACAGTTCAGCTGACTACTTTAATTAATTACCTGCAAAACCATAGTACAGGAGTTATATCGTTCAAGATAGATACTTCACCAAAATACTGGATCTGTTTGGAGACCAAATTAATCATAGTTGTTAATTATAATCTTCATAAATATTTTGTGTCGAGACAATATGTGTTTCATATAAATTTCGGGGAAAAAACCTTTATGAAGTAAATATAATGCCGAAGGTGTCATAAGGCGCCCGTGCATACGTTGCGATGATGGCGCCCCTATACACTCTCATTGTTTTGAATTTGAATTTTTCTATATAATTTGTTTTTCTAAATTTTTATCGCATTCCCATCCCTCCCTGATATGCATTGTCATTCCTAACATTGTGAAAATCCTACATGACAATTTCATGTAATGAATGAAATCGAGCTGTAGCTATTTTTTGCATTTTGTGAAACTTGTGAAATTAGTAAAGAAATACTTTTCTGATCACATTGGTTTCCTTATCATTTCACACCTTAAACAAATCAATTTCTAATCCGTTCTATGAAGAAGTGCAAACTCTGACATAGTTTTAGACCACCTTGGATCTATGCCATACATTTATACCAGATTCATACCGATTTTTTATGTTTATAAACGCATTACAAGCTGTACAATCCAGAAAAGTGCTTTTACCAAAAAACGGTACATGTATCTATATGTATGATTAGGGAGTTATCAATTTGGAACGTTCGAATAAAAATATAGATGTATGATGATAGTATGTGATCTATCTATAGACCAAACTAAAACAAATGTGTAGAATGTGTTTTATTGATATGATTTCGATTGCAATCTGTGGCTAGCATTGCACCAAAAATAACCAAGATATATGCACTGCTAGTGAAAATTAATACAGTAAATATTATTGTGCATAGTAACTGTAGCACGAGAGTTTAGAAATAGTTTTATATTTTGATAGATGGTTAGTGTATAGAGTTCACAATATATTATGTAATGAATAAAATAGGCGAGTGAAGATTTTTTTCCGAAAATAGGAAATATTTGTTTCGCAGTGAAACTTCATATTATGGTCTTACTTGTTTTCGTATATTTGTACATGTAAACATGACAAAGTGATTGGTCACTTTCTGTGGTAACGGATTATTTCGTTGCACTGATTAGCATAACGACGACCATCCTTTCTGTTTTACTAAATTTGGAACTTTTTATCACAGATCCCCAAATTCGTCATTTTTCTTGAAAGATTTTGATAGATGATACGATCGCTAAAAACTCTGGTGTTTGACAGGGAGAAGATCTATGGCCGACCTTGTCTGCGACAATTGCTACTTATTGACATGTGTCCGTCAATGTTCGCACGGCCAGAACAATGGCTTCAGTGACGAATTGGTGACGTCAGTACACCGCAATGTAGAACTAAGGGAAGTGAGATGTAGTCGCTTCAGTTCTTAGAAACACGGAAATGTCAGAAATAAGACTCTTTAAAAAAAAAACTTTTTTAAATTGTTGTTGTTTATCTTGAATGTTGAAAAGAAAAAAACAATCTTTTTGTTTAGGCTCACTTAAAATTTCTTCCTGATGGAAATTTTATTAAGAATTAGACAAAAATAATTCAAAAACTAAAAACATCCAGTACCTCCAGTTCTGTAGAGAATCTTCAGTAAACAGATTAGAGACGCAATCGGAGCGAATGATATTCCGTATATCGACCACATTACTTTCGTTTTTCGTATAACACAGCTGAACATCATTAACATCATGTCTGATCATTTCATGCAGAGGCTATTCGAGTTGATTTAAGAATATCACTTATGTTTTAATGCCGTTTAACGCGCGGTAATTAGTTGTACATAGAGCTATATCGCCGCCAGCGCTAACGGAAGTGATATGAACAATATAATCAATTAGTGACATAACGCATCGTAAACAAATAACTTTGCACGTTCGTGTGGATCAAAGTCGGGCAAGCACGTGTATTTTCAATATAAATAGTTACATTATGCCTTTTCTCATTATCATTTACCAAATCATTGATCAAATCATGTTTATTGCCGACCCACCTGAACATAACCAACATTACTTGTCCTTTCTTGACCAAAATGGTCAGCATTATTACATTGAAGCACATGCAGATGTTCACAGGGGTCTAACTTTCAAAGTGTATAATACATAAAAATTCTGTAAAACCGAGATTTAAACTATTTTAATTATGTCAAATGAAGATTATATGTACTATTCTCATTCTGTGTAATACACCAAATAAATTGACAAAAAGATGTAAAATTATTCATGTTAGAATTTAAACCATTTCAACTACGTACATTGATGCACACATATATATTTTCTTCAACTGTGTTGGATATTTACATGCAGTCAGACCCACCAAATAGTATCCATGCCTTTAAATCAATGGTTTGCTTTTCTTGTACATAATCTTCTTTGCACATGATTACTACATCAGCTTCAGTATTTTTGTTCATTCTTTATTGCAGTATATGTTTTAATATGCAATATCCGCTAGAAAAGGTAACGACACATCGCATTTTTGAACTGTAAGTTAACTTAACAACATGTATTTTTGTCTAGTACCACATGATTCCGCAAAGCAACAGAAACAGTCTATTCACCAAAATTCATACACAGGCAATATCTTTGGTCATTTTGCCGGTCCTGTTCTTGTTACATTTTTCTACTGTTGTTGGATGGGGTGTTTTTTATTTGGTTTAGTCGCGCTTTCCTACCTTATTGTGATTTACATCCCATGTTTTTTTTGCGTATTGAAGCTACGACCAAGCAATTATAGATTTAAACTTTCTGCAAAATATAGGCATTGGATTTAATTGAATGTTTAAATAATTGGTGCGTTTTACAGTGCTATAAATTAACCGTAAATTATTGATTTTAGAGCTTATTTGACACAAATTTTGACTTTCTGACCTGATAATAACGTACAAAAGATTATAATATTAACATATTCCTTAGCACATTCCAAACTTGCACTTTTGTAAAATAAGGGCATTTCTATATTAAGTATAAAGCTATATGAACTTCTGTTTTATCAAAGACAATGTGAATATTTGATTAGAAGCCAGGTGTTTCTGACATAGAAACGTGTAATATGCTAACAATATGCTAAGTACAATGTACACTCTGTCAGTATAGTGGTTTTATTTCGCCCCCTTCTTTCACGTGCAAGGAGTGAAAATAGAATTGGACTGCACTGGTGTTAAAAGTTGATGGGTATTGACAGAGTTTAATTGGTGAATTGAACATATATTATTGACCAAAAGAGTCTAAATGTACTACTCTTGAAATATAGAGGAGTATTATTATGTTTTTGTGTACCTTAAACTAAATAGAGATCTATATCTCCCCATAACATAAACTCAATGTTTTTCTATATTCAAATAACAACACCTTTAGATTTTCTCAGAATCATATGTATTAAAAAAACAAGGAAAATAAATATCTCTCTCTCTCTCTCTCTCTCTCTCTCTCTCTCTCTCTCTCTCTATATATATATATATATTAATATATATGGAAAATATTACATTACCAAATGGTGGCCATGTCAGAACGTGACAAGAAATACAGCCTGTAACTCAGTAATAGAACCAACCTAACATCCATAATGTCCAAATCAGTGAAATTAATACACGCTGATCATTATACAATGTATTGCTGTTACATGTTATTTAACAAACTGGTATCTGGGCACTTCCAATGAAACGTTTTAGCTGTAGCAGAGACCGTGCACTGCATCAAACTGGTTCACGGGGAGGCATTCCCATCCTAAATAGAAAGGACAAAGCGTCTCGATCTAAAGTATTGAATTTCCTAACATTATAAATAATTTTTAGAGAAGATCAAGTTTTTTTCCGAAGGAGTGGTTATAACTGCATACACAAATCTATTTTTACGAATAATTCATGCATGCGTATTGTATGATCAACAAAATTTAACTTTTTATTAAAATTTAAATAATGAAAAGTATATAGTATGCATTGCAAGATCATCGTTATATAAAATTAGGTGAATATTAATAACTATTTAACTATAGCCTTATTCCTGAAAATGACTGCACTTAATTTGAAACAGAGTTCTATGAGGAAATTTTAGAAACAGGACTCAATGTGAATTTGCCTTGATAATATCTGAGCATTTCTGGAACAGATCTTCCGGTGCCATTAGGTGTATCATGGGCCCTGACAGATGATTAGTGCTCCCTCGGTGCTGACTGTCGGAAGAGCTCCCACGGCCTCCCCATGCACCGCAATATTTCAAGACATAACTTTCCCTTTTGTCGTGCACTGTGGCGTTTTCATTGGCTACATTTTCGGACCGTTCTCTAATTTCGGTAACAATTGTTCCGTTACTGTGCGAGAACTTTGAAACTCGTGTATTTTCTAAACTTAAATTTATGCCAAGATGTGAAAGCCGTTTCCGTAGTATTTGATTTTCCTCGACAAACGGGCCAAAACTATTGGATGTCTTCTTTTCGAGGTGTGTGTAGGTTTTGTCAATCCATGTTTGATTAAAACTGTTCAGTATATTTGTTAACAGTCATCTTCATAGTATATTTATATATTTGACCGTGTCATTAATTGCACATATTATTTTCAATTGCTTTGTTTAATAAAACAACTTAATAGTATAACCTATATATTTCAATTTAAGAAGCATGGCATTTATTTCAGAAGTCGTAAAATCGGAGTTGTACTCCCACTCCTGTGATGCCTCCTATGGTATTCAGTTGTCACTTAACTAGAGCAAAACTAATACGGATGTTGAACGGTAAAACATGCGTAAATAAATATATAGTTCACGCATTTCAACATATGGGAATGTAAATCGATTAAACACTAAAAGTACATACATGAACTAAAATATAATCGCAAGCAAAAAATGTTTAGATCAAACGGAAACAATTAGAAAAAGGTCAGGAAATCGTGACCATTTTATAGTATTTTACTAACTTCTGACCCCCTCCCCCCCCCCCCCCAAAAAAAAAGGTCTATCAATTTTTAAAAAGTATATATACTTAAAAATTAAATCCATAGTTATATATGTTTGGAATTTACTGGGTCAATATGTCGATGTTGTAATCAGTGTGATAACTATAAATTTTAGTGATTTTTACCGATTTTTAAAAAAAAAATTATATTTAAAACTATTTAGATAATGTTTAATTCTTTACCCTGAAATTAATTTCGGTTATATAACACTTGAATTAATTTAATTTTATGAATGCTTTGTGAACAGAAAAAATATAACTTATGTTGCTTTAAATCGGTCAGTTATTTTTTTTTTTCTTTGGAATTTCATCAAATTAACAAAACGTTAATTGTTATGTACGTAAGATGTGCCTGTTTTGGTTGCTGGCGATGATAGAAAATATCATATTTATCAAACTATTCTTGAAGAAATTTGCAATAATAAAAGCATTCCTCAATTTAAAAAAAATGTGTATGTCAGGAAAATTCATGAAAAATTACCAATGCTTGTAAAAATCATTTTTAATTTTTTGTTTTTTTTTGTTTTACATAACATTTTGAATTTTAAAAAAAGGGAATAAATACCTTTATCAGGAATATAATTCTTTAGTAATAAAAACAAATCGAACTGTGCAATTTTCAAGATATAAAGTGAAACATATATAAACCATTAAAAAGAACTGTTTTCCTTTTTGGTTTTGCAAATATTGCTGCTCATAGCTCAGAGTTCATTTACAAATAATTAAATCAGACATAGGAAATCTGTTGAAAAGGACGCTCAAATAAAATAAAAACTAACTCCTTTGAACACTTGAAATGCAGAAAACACAAAGACTTTCTCGTCATTATATTTCATTTATTTTCCATATAACATTTGGATTGAAAACTACCCACAGCGTATCTCCAACACTGGAGACATTGGGGCATTTCTCTACCTGGGACAATGATATATATATAAGTGTGTGTTCGTTTGTAAAACGTATAACTTAATTAGACGGACATAACAACAAAAAAAGGGAATCCAGCCTCTCCTCTCACAGGCGGGGAAAATCTGGTATGGAGGGGGTACAAATTAGTACCAGTCATAAATTAAAACATAGATGAAGAATGTACAATGGAAGGCTTAGAGATAGCGACATTGCCAGACATATTATATGCCCAGAATACATGAAGCCATTGATTTGGTATGTCAATTCTCATCATCTCAAAATAAGATTTTTAAAAAAAAACAAGGAAAAAGACGTTATGTGCGAAGTATATAAGATTGTTGTTTTATTGTAACAAGTCAGGGTAAATGGAAATAGATGTAAGGTCCGACATTTTCTTCTCTACCGTCCCCCGCGGCATTTTTCTATTTAAATTACAAAATTCACTTTCTACACGTTGCATGGTCGTGTTAAGTAACTGTTACGGGCTGTATTTAGAATTGAACTTCGATGTTTTTAAGCGAAAACAATTTATAACTGGGTGTAGCATGTTGTACTGAAATTCCTTAGAGTTCCTTTTTGGTTTTTGTTTTTGGAAGAATAATAACATAAAAGTTTGATATCAATTCCCATTTGGAAAACATTTAAGTATAGGTTAAAAACTTCGCACGAAAAACATAAAAATACAGAGAATAATATTGTTTTTCTATCAAATAATTTAATGGCGACTCTGTAAAAAAGCATCGATCTATACTGTACCAAATGACGCATTGAACATCAGTAGTAAATTATAAATGTAACTTTGCAATACTCAATACTTTTATCACTAATAAAGTCTACAAAGATGTATGGATAATACTCGACTTGTAAGACCAAACAAAAAGTTCTAGCATACGACTGGGTCACGTGACACACGGAACAATATTTACACATGTATGATATTCTTGTACACACTCTCTACTGAAATAATAAAACACACTGAAGTGAGCATATCCCTGCTGTTGGTTGCGATAAGCATCGTCTGTCTCAAGTACTCAACTTTGGCGGTCCTCCATCGTCTGAATCTTGAACTCCTAACCACTCGAACACCACCTCTCTTTTGAGACCTTTACGCATGCGTCGACATGTAGTCAAGAAAATGTAAATGTGTCATTGTCCGACTAGTATTGTACACATTTCATGCCTGTACTGCGCCTGCGTGATGAGCTTGCTGAAGCAGATGGTCCTTGCTTTCGTCTCCATCTCGCAACCTCGCTTTAGCGCGTTCGTTAAGCTTCTTTCGTTTCATGCGACGGTTTTGGAACCACACTTTTACTTGTCGTTCTGATAACTGAAGTTTACATGAAATTTCCCATCGTTTTTGACGAGTTATATAGGAACTGTTCAAGAACTCGTTCTCCAACACCATGGTTTGGTACCTTGTGTACGGTTTTCTCTTTTTTCTGCCTTTGGACTCTGTAGATAAATAAAAGTTCTCATTAGATCTCTATCTCAGTTCAATAATCGGACGTTGAAGTCGTCAATGTTAATGGCCTAAAGGTCCAGAAAAGGTCAACACATACGAAGTTTTAAAAGCTACTGTCTTAAACATAGAGTATAATAATGCAAATTTGAAAATATATTTCCTCGTACATTTCCTTCCATCAAAGTTTTTCGTGTTCAAAATTTACATGAAAGAATGTTAAGCGAATCTCACAATGTTATTTGAATCAGTTGTACGCTGTCCAAAGAAACTATAACATGTTTAACAAAAGCTGTTTAAGGAAAAAGGAAACTTTTTTGTGACTTAACCTTGAAAGAAAAATGCCCCATGACACAAGCAGAAAAAGAATACTGAAATTTCTGAGCATGTTTTTTCTTCAACCAAAAAACCGCATATTGAGTTAATAAGGATAAACTACACGGATATCTCAGCATTGGAGAACAATAAGAGGCCATTAAGTTTGATATTATTCGCCCCATTATGTAGAATTGACAAAATGAAATCGAGCATATGTAACCGCTGTTGTGTGTAGTCGGGCCATCGTCCCAGACTCCGTTTACTGAGCCGGAATCAGCCATCTTTGATGTCCAGGGTCCACAAAACTGAGATTAGTAAAGCATTCAAGCGTGCTCATGTAATGACGGGGCACCCAGTACTTCAGAAGTTAAATGTATCTTTTTAAACTTTAATTGAAGCTAAGGCAAAATACGAAATAAGGAAATAAAGACTACAATTTTGATTTATTTCTTGATGTTTTTGTTTACGAACCATTTACGTTTATACCAATACATGAAGTAATTTTTCTTGCACGGATGGTTTTGTATTATGGGACTGGGGAAAATATAAAATGAGAGGAAATTTGAATAACAATCCGGATTAAACCATAAAATTCATAAGAAATCAATATGTAAACAATTTGATGAAATTTTATGCCACTCGCTCTAAAGGTAGAAAATGCAAATCTATCCGCCTTTAACAATTCGTGCTGGATATCATTACTCAACAGAAATTGGCAATCGTCTCTTTTTCCGTTTTTGTCGGCTTTCGTATCGTATTAATGTAATATATCGCTTATTAATTCATTAATTTATGTTGCCATTTTTTTCATTTAAAGTCATATAAATAAAAAGGTTTTTACATTATTCTGGATTAAGTTTCTAAGTGACCGAGAACTTTCATTGTTCCATTTCAGACGTTTATGAAATTCGCACTGTGTTTTCCGTACGGTGGTAACAGGATATATGCCAAAGCAACACTTTTGACTTTTTTGTCCCAAATAAGTTGAATCACTCGTTAATAATGGTTAATCAACTTCAGAGTATTTGATAGCTTGCTATATCTTTTTACATCTGCCGTCAATTCACGTTTTTTTTTCTTAAACCCAATGCATCGGATGTTGTCAAAATGAACTGTGTTTTTTCTCCCCGGTAATTGATTACAAATTATAGTACCGATTTCCTTTAAACGCGTGTTTATATAGTCTCCCACTTTATGTTGAACACAATGACATTGCTGTGTTGTTGTTAAGCAAGGGTTAAACCACCAAAACAGTCCTCTTCTGCTCTATGTTTTATTACAAGTACATTTATCTCGGAGATAAACACAGATCAGCGATTGGATAATAAATGCTGACTTAATCTAAAAAATCAGATAAAATGAAAAAAAAATCAGTAAAATATTGTTAAATTATGTTTGTTTGGGTTAACAGCACTTGCTTTAAGCCTTGTTTTGACGTTGTGTGTCTTTTGTTCATCTAGATCGCCGTATTAAGAGCAGACAAAAAAAAAACTAGAGCTTGAGATGCCCTGAGATGGTGAACTTTAGAAAAGACGAGGTTTTAATTAATGAAGGTGTGAAATGAACGGCCGATACTCGGACGGTGTCTTATGTGACCGAGAAACAATAATTTGGAAATTGATGCCAGCTTAGTCTTTTGACAAATGGAAGACGTACTACCCCCAGTGGACTATTAGCAAAAACAGGATCAATATCTGGTTAATACTTTTCCCCCAGAACATGCTGATGATTGCCTGGAAAGCTTAGATATTCTGCTCAACCTGGGAACTTGATATCAGAAAAAAAAAACATCCACGTAAATACATAGATCATTTACTGCGCATTTCATTAGATAGAAGGGTTCGTCTTATTGTACAACTTTGAAAATTAATTTGAATTATGTCAAACTTTTTTTGTAATTTGTGAACCGGGAGTGCATTGGGATTGTAATTTTATCGGCAGTCTTCAATGTATAACCAAATTCGCACCTGTGCAATGTATATTGTTAGGAAATAAGGGGATTGAATGCACAATGCGGAAACATCAAAGGTGTGAGTCTATGATATGAAGGGTGCAGAGGGCCTACACACGTAATTAATGTGATCTGTGATCGCCAGTGGACAAACCTGTCACACAAGTGTGAGAGTCGGGCGGGACAGTGACGCGGTCATTATGGGGGATGATAGATGTTCAGCGCAGTCCCAGGCCCCCGACCCACCGTGCCGTCAAGGGTCAAAGCAAAGCGGTACATGTAAATGCGGGTTCAAATCTGCAGTTTTATCTGTGCAAAGTTTAAACCTGACTTTTTAATCTTGAAATTTAATAAGAAAATGAGACATATATTTTCATCCCTTTAGTAGAGTTAATACTACGTTCCTATTTTTTGATTGAAATAACCTAATATACCTTGCATTCTTTTTGTTCCAAAGAAATCATCATTAACAATTAGTTCAGATAGGATATAAAATTTTATCCATATATAAAGTATACAATTCAACAGACGGCATTAATTCATATGGCCAATGCTCAATACCCCCATATTCAGATGCCTTCACAGGAGAAAACAAGTTCGACAAATTCTACACTTAAAAATTACTTGTTTGCATTGCGCTTTATTGCAGATGAGACTAGATTTGAGAGAGATAACTGATGCTCTAGGAGCTACTTAACATATTGACGGCATTAAGGGTACATCAACACCCAATGACTGACTCGTTTCATCTCTGAATAGATCAGAAAGCAGATACACCGACACGGCGAAATTGTCTCTTCTCTTCAGTTTTTTTATGTTGAACATTTACAAATATAATCCTCCTCGTGAGAGCCCAAGCAGTTACCCATGCTTCATTAATATGTGTAGTTGAACAGACAGCTGCAAACTATAGTCAACAATAATACACATCTCAAACAGTATGTATTTTTAACCATTTAATATTCATTTCAGGTATGACACATTACTTTAAAAACTAGACTTTTTTCCGAGAAATCGGTCTCTTTATAGCTTATATGAATGCCATCTTAATTATTTGATGTGTTGAAGGAATAGCGCATGCCTACATGAACTAACCCGATGATAATCATTGCATGTATATTGCATTTTGTGGCAATGGACGGTTAGTTCTTAATGGATCCAATAATTAATCAATTAATGTTAATGTATTAATCAAATGGAATTTTTTTATATAGCGAAACGTTGTCATTACATTTGTGTGAATTTATTCCATTCGAAATCAGCGTTACGCATCGCGGACAATAGATTGTTTAGGCCAACTTAACACTAGGCGGCAAATTTTGGCAAACAGTTTAAAACAACCACCCTTGGGAATATTACAAGTATCTTATCGCCTTATATTTTAAATTGAAGCGAACTTTACGGTTGGCAAGTTAATAAATGCAAATAATTCATGAGTTTATTTCCGTATTTCAAGTTATGTTAATACATGTTTAACAATATGGTTACGTAAGGAAAGAGAGCCAGGGTTATGGAGGGACTTGTTTACCATGTCTCATCATTAGGGAGAAAAATTCCAACTTAGTTGCATTTGATCTAAACGACCCCAAATAAATTCCATCTTCGTGAATGTTCAAGTGTGAAATTACTCCTTTATTGGTCTGAATATTGTTTGTGCATTGATGTCATATCCGAAAACAGCTGAACGTTACCTACCCAAATTTCGTATCCAAAGAACCAGAAATAAAGAGACTTTTTGTTCATATAAATACGTATATGTCCGAAAAAAATTTTATGATAAAAAAGACATTGACATTTCAGAGCCCAGGGGGTTAGGAAAGAAGGTCCAAGTCTGATCGCCGCGGACAATGATGGATCAAGACAAGAAGAGGTACTGACAGACATGTAAAGAATATGATTAGGTACAAATCGATTGTCAATAGTCGTCAATCGCGGCCCCAGGGCACCACAGAAATACTGCTACGGAAATTATGCAATGTGTATTTTGTTCTTACACGCGTTCTCATTAATGAACGTCTCTATTCTGTCATTCACTATATTTATTTTCAAGGTAGCAATTAATTAAGACATTTTTACTTACTAATCCATAAACTTATTGTTTTCTAAATTTGGTCTCCATCTCTACGAGGTAGATTCACTGTCAGATAAATTTATATTCCACGAGTTCCGTTCTTAGACAAAAAGGGAATCTTGCTATAAATAATTCAGGCATCATTTCGGAGAGTTTCGTTGCTAAAATTGGTTAAGATATTTGTCATGCAATCTTTCATTTAAATTCGGTTAAATAAAAAACACACACAACAAAACACAGTACATGTTCCGGCATAATGACACTTGAATGTGAACTAATTTGGTGCGGTGCACTTTTTGAATCTCAGATTCAGCTATTTCTTATTTGACAGCACGGTTGGACGAAAGAGCGAGAGATGTCGCACGGTAGAACAAATCTCGTAGCTCTCCGAGAGCACCTCATAACCAGTACCTTCTTATCATATATATGAATGGAAGACGAAAACAATTTATATAAATTTAGATTAATTTATTTATATTTAGCCTGATCATTTTTCAACTCGCAAATTTGTCTCCTATCTGGTTCCACGTAAGTATTTTAGATATGTGTGGGATATTTGTATTGTCTCAGCGCGCACTTGTTAATTTTCATTTGCTTCTCATTATGATATTTACAGCTTAATACGTTATTTATACCAGTGAGCTGGGTGATATTAATATCTGCGGTGTAGGTGAATACTGAATACGGCACAGAATAATGACACTTTAAGAATTTGTCATTCGTTCACTTCGAGCATCTACTGACGGATAAAGACGGGCACCTGCCATTATATATGATGCACTGTTGGTGATATTTATTTACAAATTCATCTCCTAAATTTATCAACACTTAATTTTAAAATGTTTCAAATATAGAAACGACAATGATGCACGAAATATGTTTTTTAAAAGTATATTTAAATTATTTTAAATGCATTTCTACCCCGAGGACGGTCGTGATATGACACAAGGACAATGGAAGCTCTAACATGGCTTTTAATGTATTTTGTAAATTGATTTTAATGTAATGCCATTAATGATGTTACCTTGGTTGGATGACTCTGAAGTAGCACTCCGACAGTCTATATCTCGGCCAGGGAGTGTGGGGAGACCGGGAGGGATATCCGGGTAGAAGCTGCCGTTCGTGTACCCCGCTGAGTGAGCTGACGGGTACATATCAGAATATAAAGGGGGGTAGTTCCGCATGGTGGGCATAGCATTAAGGTTCATGTGATTTAACTGCATTTGTCTACAGTTCAAATAGTCCGCTCCGGCACTAGCGAATGTGTTGTAGGGCGATTTCCCGTTCATGGCGGAGAACGAGGGTCCCAACTGGAGGTTTCCGTACGAAGACATGGAGCACGAGTTGTGAGGGGGGATTGAGCTGTCAGTGGAGTAGGAGGGCCATCCGTTCTGGGCTCCTATGGCGGTGGTCCGGGAGATGCTGTCCTGAGCCCCGGGGCTGGAGGAGAGAATGCTGGACACAGAGGTGGTCAGGCCGTTCTGGTAAAATGGAAGGGCGCCATGAGCTAGTATATTATTTCCCGCCGTTTCCATGTTTGGTCATTCCAACTGTAACAAACAAACACCAGATATCGGTCACTCGTGCACATTTTCATCATTAATTGTTGTGATACAAATATAAAATTTATTTTTATCCCAACGTGTGAATAGGTTTGAACTGGTGTTCAATTAAAATGTTAACATTATAAGGTACAATAAAACCCACAAATTCTAAAATAAGGTATTTCGAACAAGAATTATACACAGGTTTAATGACAATGCAATGAGTAATGATAGGTTTTTTTTTTTACCCCAATCTAAAACCGGAGCACATTCTTTATACATGAGATATAATTTTATCGAATCTTTGATACAAAATGATATTGATGAAAATATAGACTATAAAATGTAAAGTATAAGAAATTGATACCTCTTACCTGAAAAATACATATTGAATTAATATTTCTATTTTATGACTTCACTTCATGAGAGGTCTTTGAAAAATAAGACGTTTATAGGGTATCAATGTAAAATTCAATGGGGGAACTAATTTGTCAGAAATTATAATATTTCCATTTAAACTCACAAAATGCGCTCAGATATGAACATTTAAAATATTGGAAAGTGCTACTTTCTGTCTAGTACCGGGATATAGATGAAAGACGAAAATGTCATTCAAATTAAAGTCATTTATGACGGCAACAGATAACATCGGATAGTTGTACCGAATTTGTGAATTGAAATTCAAATGTTAATGCATCACAGCCATTTCATTAGAAGACGCAATGAAGAGATGTGAAATTTGTCGCCACAAGGAACTCGGAGCAGCCTAATCTAAAATCCGATCTCACCAAACCATAATTAGTTTTTTAAACTCTTGACGAAATATGTAAAACTTGAAACAACACGCAAAAGGATGTTTTGACTTCAGTATTTTTTCTTTTCTTTGTTATTTTAATTTTTTAGAATCACATAGACCCGCCTTGAGAGGTATCCGAGTGCATCAACAAGCTTTAAAATTGTTATTTGTTTACATGGAAATTGTAATACTAATCCCCATCGTCATTTCATATTCAAAATTCACCCTAAAAATCGCATAAAAATTTTTATGATGAATTACATTTGACCAGTCGATGCAACGAGCCAGTGTAGAGAGAGAGAGAAAAAAAAAAGTCAACAAAATAAAATTAGAATCACGCATGCACATCCTTTCTTTGGAACACAAAATTAAAAACCTACCTTGAACAACGATAAAAAATCCAGCCATCCGATAGTAAAATATCACTTAAACATATTTATGTTACTATCACATGTAAAATGATAATACTGTAGCGATACTCATAAATACACCAATGTCTTCAAAGCTCCAACACTCAGTGACCTATGACCCTACTACATTCCATATTCAACGAATAAAAATATAGAGCTGTCAATTGAACCACGTGATAATTCTCCTCCAATCAGATAATTGACAGTGTATTGGCAATTTGTTTCTTTCCCCGAGAGAAACTATGGATTCTTGATGAATTCTTCGATGCAAAATAAAGGCGTATTAGGTATTTACTACGCTAGGATTTCTCTGTTTGGTTTAATCGGAAAATTATGATTATGATCACACAGAGGGTACAGTTTACGTTTATATTACCCTTGCCGGTCATGGGAACTAACTGTTTGAATATTCATGAGGCGTCTTACTGCAACCAATCAAATTACAGACAGTATAAAACCCGTGAATCGCCCATTTACGAGTTCGATTGTAAATGTGTAATTATCGCGGAACCGACAAATTGCACATGTTTGGAGCACGGATACAGGTATCCAAAGATCACAATAAGAGGATGGGCATTGTAAATTTTATGAACCCTTTTGAAGTTTCCGATCAGGGGGATTAAAGAAATAATCGAAGTGTAGCCTCTTGAAATTTTAGCCCAGCGCACAGCTACACAGTGCGTTGTGTAAATCATCGTCCAGCCATAAGCCAGATTGTAAAAAAGCATTTACAGCGCCCCAGGCCTAACCTCAATATCAAAAAAGAAATACAAGTTTTATTTATTCAACGTGTAACGTGCGACAACTCAATTTCTTCATTTCATTTAAATTCGGGTTGTTAGGTTTTTTTTATTGGCGAGATTAATCTTGTGTTTAACGAAAACATTTGGATACGAAATAGTATGAATTATTTCTCGATTTAAAAAAAATGTTTACATCAAAATAACTACGAAATGTCGTTAAATCATAAACTTTATAATAGATAAAATATTTAATTCAAGACCGTTGTAAAGATAAACAGTGTTTTGTGTATTTAAAAAATGGTTATGTTGTTTTGTGTTGCTCCTTCATAGCCTTTGATAAAACAATAAACATATGAATTAATTAAGACTTGTTTCTGAAATACTGCACTTAATTTAAAGCGTATAAAATGTAGATCTTGTGTGTTTGAAATAAGGGCACAACATTTATAATTCCCGATAGTAATTCCAACAAAATTAAAGATTGGTACACATGTTTCTAAAACTTTTTATTTATTTTTACAACTAATGTCATTTTTGTGTGATTTTTTAAAAAGATTTATCAGCTTTTAATATACAGTAATGAATTATTATTATGAATTTAATCATTATCATTCAACTATTTATTTAATTCAATATCTATAAATTTAAAAAAACAATTGTATGTATATTTATTTTAATTTTTCGAAACATTTCTTATATTATGTGGAAACAGTCTTTTAATAATAAATGAACACTACCACACAAACATGGACCCGCGCCGTATATAGCGAGGAGTTTGACGTTTGATGTAGATAACTTTGATGTATATATAAAACTGAAACGTTTTCTCACGCTGTCTGCGATATAAAAAAGTCGCCAAGAAAACTGCGCAAGGTCACGCTATGTCACGGCCCGATTGGACACCAAAACATCAGTGTCAGGCTGTCAAGTTCCCGGGATACCCCGGCCAAGCCTTACGTAAATTCCCGGACCTAATCCTACGCTGCATAACACTACGCCGATTTGTCGTTAATAAGTAAATCTGACCGACACGAAAGACAGGTGAGGAAGCTGGTGTCACCACCGTCATGTTTTCATTTATATGACAGTTGCGATTGTGTATTGGTCAAGCATGGTAAACAAAATGAAACACACGAGTTTTCATTGCTTAATATACCTATAAGAAAATTATTTTCAAAAGAGAAGCGTTCTCAAAAGGTTGGTAAAAATTCTAAAATAAAATTTGATTCATGAATGAATTTTGTTTTCATTCATTCAAGAAAATGATAATAAAAGAAGCATAACCTTACCATAAACAAACTATAAATTCCCGGTAAATCAGGCCAATGAAACAACGATGCAAGCTCGATCAGGGAATTTTAGTACTGACATAAAATGGTAGGATTCTACTTTGGTTTTCTACCTTGTGAAATGACATCATTATAGAAATGACCCCGTTTGAAGTCTTTGAGACCCATCATTACAAATTCAACAGATAATTTCAAACTTCTTTAATGTATTTTCGGTCTGTTTGAATTCCTGTCCGTTGCGACGGTTTATAGGAATCACATATGGATTCCACGGGGTAGCCATATTAAGCAGATTTCAATTAGTGTTTCCTTCGCGCGGGGGTTCATTATATCTCGGTCCCAGGCATCCTGTCCCCCCGCGCGTCCGGCGGTACTCGTAATTTTACATCTCTTTATTGATTTTAATGTCCCGTTAACGTTTTTCGACTTCAGCCCTGCCGAACCCAAATGACCAAACGTTACGTGGTTAATAGTCAATTCTTCAGTAACAAAGCGCTCGTGGACAGCGCTAAAAATTTGGCGCTCGAATCATATCTATTTCAGATTAAACATGAAATAATTTTGCTTTCGGTGTATTATTTGAAACTTAAAACAAACAGATTTCATATGATATATTATACAAATTATTATTAAACATTCTTTTATTAAAAGAGGATATTTTTGAATACCTCAATTATACACATGTTTGACACAATTCCAAGCTCTATAGCCGTCTGTTTGGAGGCACAGATTTTAGGGTTTTTTCTTTTATGGAATTTTACGTTTTTTTAGCATAACTCGGAATATGAATGATAAAAGTATCATGTAACAGACACAGGAGACCAGCACCGGACCACCATTATCAGCCTGATGTAAGATTTCAATAAAATCGGACCTAAGCTGCTTAAACTGAGACTTAAACACTCATTTATGATTACTAAATGGACACAAAGTGGCTTTTCATTACTGCTGAATTGTTTTTAACAAGTGATTGCGTTGTGCTGTATGTATCAGCGAATAAAATTGTGTATTGCGAAGTAAAATAACAACAAAATTCTACCAAATTGTGAATAAATGCCATTTGTATGACCGATATCAGGCATTATCTTGTAAAACAAGACATAAAGCAGGGCTTTATTGTTCCTCTATCATACCATGTCTTCATAAAATGTCATAAATGAATTCAAGTCACGTGATTGTTTTATCATCTGCCTCGACACTCTCATTGAACAAACGTGTGACGGAATCCAACCATTTTGTCCTCTTTTACTACGACTTAAAAGTATTACGTCGAAATTTTCTCGGACTTCAAAGAATTTAAATTGGAATTGAAAATCAAGCTCGACTTTTTCAATTTTTTGCCCTCATCTCAATACATAAAATTTAAAGGCCAGACAATGGTCTTTTACTTCAAAAGAAATTAACAGAAGGTTGTAAAACAATTAAAAGGCCATATAAGTTTTTTTAACTGATGAACAGTTAATCCAACCCGCTGGACGAGCGATTGTCCGGTGCGATACCAGTAGTGAAACAGGAAAAGCCGTGTTCTCTTGTACAACACCCCAGACAAACATGGCGAACGCTAATGGATGACAAAAGCGAACATTATTATTAGATGGATTAAAATAACACCACACAAGTTGAGTGATCAAGTGTGTCCGCCGGCTACCGGTCGACAATGACCAGCTATTGGTCGTAAAATCGTTTTCAAGCGAGTCCAAAGAGACCGCTCGATAATTAAAATGTAAGCGGACTCTCCGGACAACGACGCAGGAATAATGGATCCCCCGGGTACATTTCATTCTCACTGTCTCAATTCGTCTTCTCAACTCTGAAGGATTGCAAAGAGAAACTCGTGTTTTCTTGTAAATTAATATCGATCGATTGAAAAATAAAACAATCCGCAAACTTGTATTTTGATTAGATAATTTTTGATCGATGATTTAATTTTGACAAATATGTCTGTACAAATTTCTTTTTATTTCAACACGCCGAAGAAGAAAATATTTCTTTTTATTTCAACACGCCGAAGAAGAAAATATTTATATCAATATTGAAATTTAAACAAAGAACAAATATAAAAATAAAATGTTCTATCGTTGTGTCTTTCCCAATATGCTTTATTTCATAAAAATATAAAACATTGTCACGAACAAAATTTTGTTGATTTTAAACAATCTAATTTTTGGTAAAAGACAATTGCAACAAAATTGAATAACACAATTTAAAGATGTATTGGTCCTTTTTGTAGAAATTTCTGTTGCATCGAAAACTCTGATTTACTACAAATATGGAATTAGTTTGGATTGAGAGTGCGTGAATATTTATGACACGGACCGTAATTTGTCCCCGTATCTCGGTCCATCAGACGGACAAACTTTTCCTTGCCAAAAGATGATAGGCAGTTTTATTTCCCGGAATTATGAGAGCCGTTCTTTATGCTTCCTTTTGGCTTCCAAATTAGTTTTCATTTAATCCCGTATAATGGAATGTATATTCAAGTCGGGCTTGGGAGCCAAGTCCCGGCAATTTTCGCGCTCACTAGCTCCTTTCAAGTTAGGATTGAATTTTTGGATAAGCGGATGCGTTCTTGTTTCTCGTTAGCGCAACATGACTTAACGAGGACATACTTGATTAACAGAGACCGCGTATCCATCGGATAATGGCGGTTAATTCATTGGATTAGTCCTAGGTTAATGAATAAAATTAATCGGTCGGAAATTCGGCCCTGTTCCTGATTGTTATGGTCAAAACAAGAGGCAGACTAAGACATACTGTAACCTAACACCTTTCATCATCTGAAGACATCGCAGCATCTCGTAATATTGGCAATGCAGCTAAACTACTAATTTTTGAAACAAGATAGCCGGCATTTCATCAATAATCTAGACAGGGATTGCAAACAGATAAAGGAAACCAAATATCAAATGGGCTGGTGGCTCGGAAAACTATAATTTAAAGAATATTGACAAGCGTCCAATTTTGCTGGATACATGTCTCTCAATAAGAAACATTTGCAAAAAACTTGGTAAGATATGATTATATGAAACAAGGGAGTTATTTTCAAAGCAATCAGATACACAGATGGTTTCGTCCCGCATCTAGAAAGTGAAGACAGTTTGAGAAACACAATCCAAGAGAGACAACTGTTACTGCTTTGTTTTATATTGTAATATTGCATCACACAGGCGAAAGCCAAAACAATGACACCAGATTTTGTGGCTACGGATATGGTCAGGAAAAAATGATTGACCATTCGGTCCTACAGATCGGCAGGTGCGACGAGGTGTGGAACTGTAAAACCAGTCCGTATTTTAGTTTTTCCCTACACGTGTTTCGATCCTGAAAAAAAGCCTAAGACGCATAGAAAATTGGGGGAAAGTGGACATTTATGAGAAAACGATGAGGTATGAGGTGCAGACTTTCACACCTGCACTAACACCATTAGATCGGCGAGTGGTTGCTGGGAATATCCCGATAGGTCCCGAATGTGGAACATTTAGGTGACACCTGCAACGTCTACTGTAAATACTTTATATGTTCGAAAGGAAATTAATTATCTTTTTACCGGTACACTGTTTTTGCAAATTTGATCATACACAACTTCTACTCATGACGTGGCACTTATTTTTAGAATATGGAATAAGTATCAATGTAATATAAATTGACAAGTTTCTGTTTGGGATTTTTTTTCTGAAAAGTATTGAAGCATTCAAAATTCAAAACGGAAAGATCATTACAAAGTCAGCACCCTACACAGTAGACCTGAATAAAATATATTCTCTATCACCAAATTATCTCCCCTGGACGTAGCTATCTGCGAGAATTTACGAGATTGGAACCAACTTGTTGTCGTGTGTGGCCGGCCCTGTGACGGGTGGTGGCGCGGGTATCGTGTTTACGTGTGGGATAATTACATGCCATCCTCCCTGGTTATTTATGCCAGGTATTCGGAGGGTTTCCGGATTCTTCGTATGTAGGTGTCACAACCGCATGATTGTTACAGACTATTTAAAAGCTAGTGATACAGCCGTGATGCGCTTTGTCGCCAAATCATTTAATTTAGTTAAACCCGGTGCAACAAATTCATGTCTGAATAATGCAACACGATGCATTGTTTTCTATCTCCGACAGATCTCCATTACGACACAATTTTTATAAAGCCCCTGGGAAATAAAAAGGGTGATAAACACTACTTACACGTTTGGCTATTTTTGTCAAAGACGACAAAAATCATGTGAATTTCTACAAAAAATAAATATTGATGTAATAACTCTCAACAATGATAAAACAAAGCCTAGTATTTTGCCTGTGGTCTTTTCCTTCTATCATGCAGACTGTTTCTTGGGTTTTTAATCAGGAGTGTTTAAACCACAACTACCAGGAATTAAGTATCGATATTATCAACCTTATAAATAGATCATTCAAATCAAACTTTCTTGCTACATGTTATTTAGTAAAAGGGTCAAAATTTGTAAGGAAATCAACATCTCAAAATTTTCATAGAACACTTTGCTAAATTTTCTTTGCAATTTATATATTATGGAAACTGCGTTTTCTTATTTCTTATCCTAGCTTTTTCTCCTTTGCTTTGATGGAATTTTGCATCGTAGGTGGTACAGAAAACAGACCACTATCCTGTCCAGTGGTTGGGTATGGTTAGATGACTGGTCCCAGTCACACGGCCTGGGGCCAACATTCCGCTCCAACTCACCAGAGACCGCGATTAATGGACCACAACTTACCCCTATCTCCGTCGATGGATTTCTCACAAAGTTATCAAAAACATTAAGAATAATTGTTACTTCCAGTCAAAACTGACCAACTTAAGAACAAACGAGGGAAAATCAGACCAGCAGCACTTACAGTTATTGTTCCTGTGTATCTAATACAATGGTTAAATTCTTATAACATTTACATGTGTGGGGATTCGAGGAATCTTTGCCACTCAGTTAACTTGTAAATGGACATCCTTTTATATCAAAGCATTTCTTTTATCTATCATTACTAAATATATATACATTGTAAAGTCTTTCATATAACTATAATGTGAAAGTCACTTCTTTTGTATTAATGTACAAGGAAAACTTTTCTCATCTTGCAAAACTCCTTAGGCTTGCATTCATTCATTTTACAGTGCATTAAAGAGCTAAAATATATCAAAGAATCATTCGGTTGCAGAGTATCTACATAAATAAACTTGCATAATTTACAAAAAAATGAAGGAAGAAAAACCTAGCACAATAGCTATTTGGAATATGCGATCAAATTTTTGGTCAAATTCTTTATGAAGTAAATTCTAGGGTGAGACAGGATTGTGCAAAATGAGTCTGGAAATCTGTCAGTACTCGTGTAAGATTTCGTTTTCAGTGAAGCATCCGACTTCCCGGTCTTCAAGATGTTTGCACCCACAAGTACAAAAAGCCGGAGATCAGATTTCTATTTCAAAGATTCATGGTTTTTGCAAGAGTTTCTGCTGGTTAGACCCAGCATTATGTCATAGAATCAAAACCGTCTGATGTTGAAAGTCAAACCAGCGTTTGAGAAAATTCACAAAAAGCTTACCTATATAAAGAACGCTTGTGACAAAGCTATATTTGGCTTGGTAATCATACTTAATAAATTCTGCTGCTTCCGATAAGCGTCCTCCCGTGTATTCTGGTTTTTAAATCCCGCCATCAACCTCTGTTCATTTGGCATCTCCTACATTGTAATTACCTAACTCATATTGCTGGTAACTTTAACACCTTCCAATCGCAAATTATACAGGACCCAGTTATAATCAGACAATTTAATTTAGATCTATGTTGCTTTTAGAATCGTAATTTGTATTTTAATGAGGTTCATACTTTACTAAACAGTCCTAGTGCAGGTAGAACATCCAGTGAGTTACGATGCCATTGCGACTAACACAGGGCGATAGTTCCCGCGGAGGACGATTTTCGGATATTCTATATCATCCAGTTATCGACTTGTGTTTTTTTGTTCTGTTCAATTCAAGCTCCATGCAACAATTACACCATCGTATTTCAAAACATAAGTTCCGGTATTTTTGTCGTAAAGACCAGAGGGTTATCTAAAGGACACGATTTGAGGAAAAATAGAAACAGTATGGATTTCTAATTTTGTTGATTTTGTTTTTCTTATATTGCTAATACAGCATTGTCTAATTCCACACTTCCGTTGAAGGAACACGTATAATTTACTAGAATGAATATTTTCGAGCTTATTTTATCTTTAACGAAGGTTGGAAATTTTGAAATAATTTAATTAATTACACAGAATGATGACGTTCTTGTGATACAGCGAAGAACGAGAAATTATCGTGTATGCCCAGTTCAATGGGTGGGAAGTCAAATCCAATAAAATAACATGGTCTTCACTTGCATCGATTGATCTTAGTCATGTTTTCACGAGTACAGATGAAACTTCACAGGTATTTCCTAATGCATATGCTTTAAAGAGCTTACAATTTAATCACATTAAATTGAAAAATTAATTAGATACTTTTATGACAAAAAGGGCATGAGTTTTCTTTTGAATAAAATGTAATTAAAGTTTGTCCACATATCCTCTGCCAGGAAAAAAAATATCAGCCAATTTTAAGTTAATTTCACGTCTTTTAAACATTTAAAATATGGTACAAAAGATTACTGCAATCGACTGAAAAAAACTGGGTAATTAATTACTATATGTATTCGATATTGGGTACATTTTGTAATTTCAAATAACACATTTTAAGAAGACTGTTTGGTCATCAAATTATCAGATCTACCTTAAAATTTTGTATATGGTTTGTTTAGCTATAAACTATTATTGAGTAAAGAAATATTCCTGATATTTCAGCTTTTAAGGTTGGAGTATTTTTTTTTTTATATTTTTATATAGAGCTCTTCTTCTAAAGGAGATCAATATAATCTAAAAATGGCTACAATATCGGATCCTCCTAATACATGTAGAAAGATAAATCAAAGAGTGAATGGAAAAAAATCAAAACAAACTACACTTATCATTGGTAACCTTTTGGTTATAAATCTTTTATAACTGATCAAGTTCAATGAACCAATGAAAGAATAAACGTTTGCGAGACAATGAAAACCCGAAACTCGGCTACAAGGAAGAATTTTCAACATGTAAACTTCAGCCACTGATCTGCCTCAGATATGTGGCTTAATAATTTACCTCACGTCGTGATTATAATGCATCGTAATTCAAAATATTAACAATCTCTTATTGTTTGAAACTTGTCATTTCTTTTATTAAAGATGCTGCATAGACTGCAGCTAACATAATTATACTTAAATAATCTCTACTTATATATCAAACATGAAATACATGTAATGAAGGTTTGAGGATGTGTGGACAAAAACATACAATATGTAGTTATTCAAAGATACATGTACAACTATATCAATTCTTAGAATGACTATGGCAATAAATATGCTTTCCTAAAGAATAATACATACATGTATGCTCAAATAAAATGATTTTTTTTCTTTGAATTCATGAACAATTTTACAAATGCATAAATGAGGACTTTTACGTAGATAAACATTAATTGGTTAATCAGAAATAGAGGAACTTAGAATATTATGTTCGTATTTTTTATCTCGTTTTTTGTGTAATGAAAAAAATATAAATTGATATTTAAAGAAGACATAACAAATAATATATTCAAATCACGCCAAAGGGCAGGTTTTTACGAAGAAATAAGAGAGTTTTGGTTACTCAGAAACATTCCTTTAAATATCGTTGTTTTCTTTTTATTTTTTCATAATAGAAAAATTGAGCGATATTTTCGACATAACAGATGATGTATTTTAATTAGGCTAAAGGGCAGGTATTTACGAAGAAAAAAAAGAGATTTTTGGTTAATCATACGTATACCTATATCGTTGGAGGTTTGTTTTTTTTATAAAGAAAATAATAATTGATATTTTCGACGTAACAGATGATGTATTGTAATCAGGGCAGAGGGCAGGTCTTCAGCATTGTGATAGGGAGCTAGCAGTATACCACACACATCACCCTAATGAACATGTTTACAATTACAGGCCGAATGAGATGGCCTATGTTGATACCGTGTACAAATTATTTACGTCTGTCTCTCTGAAGAGCAAAATAGTTTATTTACATACGCGCAGCATATTGTAATTTTTAGGGTCCAACCATTTCTTTGAATGGTTTGATTTAGGCAATTGTCTTTTTCGTTCATATAACTAAGCAACATGGTCTGCTATTTGTGTATTTTGTGCAAATTCCTGACCAAAACAGAACTGCATCAGTTGTAAAAAAGCAAAGAGAAGGAGTAGGAGGGGAGATGAGGCCAATACCTGATTATCATTCATTATGAGAACGGCTTTGTCTGTAACTATGCGTTTTATAAGCATCCAAAACCCCGAAAGATAAGACAGTGTTTTCACGTTGGGGTTAAGCAAATCCCAGGGTTATCCAAAGTAAGCTAGAATGCATATTACACATGTTGACGATTTTTATGGCTTCCGATAACATATGCATATTCCAACGTGAGAATAGTTACACGTTTTTTGTTGTTGATGCAACATGCAACATTGCTGGGTTTTTTTTTTTACATAAGCTCGGTATGGTTTAGTTTGCCTACATCCGTGTCTCTGGGGGGACACGCCTTCTTTACCAGAGTACCCCAGGACTTGCCAGGTATCAGGAGATATACAAGGTTATCTCGTACAAAATAAACCAAACAGATGCCAGCTATCTTCAGCTCAAAAGTCTGCTTTACACAACCTTAAAAACAAGCCACAACTCGCCCTCACATAACCCGGGTCACACCTGATACCAAAATAGATAGAGTCATAGAACCATGGCCATAATAGACCACTCTGCATTTCAAGATGGAGAGGGAACTCCCTGTTCTGCTCCCAACCCCCTTTCTCTCTCTCTCTCTTTCTCTCTCTCTCTCTCATTTGAGAGTATGTTTAATTTTTAGCAAAACAAATGACAAAGAAGAAACTTCAAAGAGGCTACAATATATCATATCAGGAACAATGATATCAACCAGGCTACAATATATCATATCAGGAACAATGATATCAACCAGGCCTTTAGATACCATAGATGACAGTTCAACACAGGTGGACAATAGTGTCTTATTTTTTGTAGTATAAAATCATGCCAATGATTAATAAGCTTGCCTCTGGTTGGAATTTCTCCATCCTATCATTACAATTTTGCGGTGGGATTCCTTTCTACCATTATGAGTAATTCAAGCAAGTGTTGCACCAAAGTCAACATGGGCTGGGAACCTATTGTGACGACGAACTACCCCACATCGATAAAGAAAAATTCAATTCCAAGAAAACGGTTTATAAAAATATTGTACCAAAGTCAATATAGGTCAGAAACTTATTGTAACGACTAAGAATAACCCCTCATTGATTGAGAAAAATTCAGGAAAACTGTTTATTTAAATAATTACATATACAGTTAGATAATGCTCATTTACATACGGGACCACTGAATCCTGGTATCGTCTGTCACGTGACTATTGTGTTTCCTTTCACTATTATGTTTTATCCGTTTAGTAATGATCAATTAATATGTCACACTGTTAATTTCTAAATTATCAACTTAATGGATGGAAATACAAATTTTACATTATGACAACGGAATGAATGGGTTTTTATAAAATCAAATTTATCATGATTGTCAATTTGTTTAGTTATAAATATATACAGAATATTAATAATGACACATTATTATACAGAAAGATCTTAACTTTAGAAAAGAAGGGGGGGGGATAAATAAATAATTTTCTATATCTACAATATTAATTTTAAAAAAAAAGGAAGATATAGTCGTATTTATTATTTTTAGCTGTAAATTTCTTCTGTTTATCATTTTAAGATTAATGTTAAAGAGAGGCCAATTATAGATATTAACACTGTAGCTGGGATAAATACCTATTACAAACAACTTCTTTAAGTTAAATTGAAAACAGAAAAAAAGAATTTTCACAGTGCCACACAAAACAAGAGGTATAGGTAAAAAGCATGCACGTGTGTTTATGAGGTTTTACCTGAATGCCATCCGTAAATTCATATTAGATAGACCCAAAGGACTCCCAAAGACACACAGAATGTCACCAGCAGCTCACTCACAAAACACTACATGGTTTAATTTATCTAGATTCGTTAAATGTAAATCTAAATGCGATATCTCAGAACATTTGTTAGTTTTTGTAATGTTATGATGGCGGTTTTGTATATCTGAACACTTTCGCTGGAGTAAAATCAATAGATCGTGATGATCTGCATTAAACCCTACCCCCAATGCACGTGTATCGATTTCACAAGATGAACAGTCGCAACAAATGTTTGATTATCGCTTAACACAGAATTTACTCAAAAGACAACATCTCTTGCAATGTCCTTCAAATACTAAACATCTGCTTTTCACAATAATTATTTACAATTTGAATTTTATTTAGAACACGTGCCAAAGTTGACATTTATATTTATTTATATATATTTATATTTTGGAATGAATGTTCTTACCCTAAAAAGACTTGCTATATCCCAGATAAGACCCAGAGAGGCTCAGAAATCCACAGGTCTGTGTTAAAACTTGTGTGAATTATGTCAAGTGTTATAGTCGAATAACACTTGTTCCGAATCTAGACACAATGTTATATTTACATTATAAATCATTCCTTGGAAAGAACATATTCCACCCCACACAGCCAAGACGAATTTCATGAACTTTGATTTTGTCCCTCTTCCAGTTTTGACGTCCACAAGGGATAAAAGTTTTTTTAAAATATTTTTTTTAAGAAAATAATACCAGAGATCTACAACAAAGTTCTTTTATATTTGTGGTCTGAAAGGTTATAATTGCGAAGGAATATATTTTACCTCGTATTTAGAAACCATTGATGGGAAATCTCTATTTGACAATAGTCAAAATTTTTGCATGATGTCACCCGAAGAATATCTATGTTTGATTTGTAGTAGCGAGACGGAATACTAATTATTTGCCACCTAGAAACAGTCGTAAATTATCCTTCAAAGTCTCCCTATGTTTGCCGCCAGGGAATAACATTTACATATATAGGACTGTAACCTTAAATTATCTGTTTTGGAATTTTTTTCTTCTCATGGGGTCGAGCATTTGAAATTATTGCCTCGCATGATCATTCAATTTTCCTGTTTAGAAAAAAAAGTGATGAAAAAGTTATTTATTTTTAACAAAATAGAAATATATTTTTTTTACAATTTAAAAGATAAAAAAAAATATTTGTTGAGACAAAGATTTTTCTCGTGGACGTTTAAATGAAAGCATGTCCTTTTAATTTCATGGAAATGTTACCCAAAAAATTCCAACTTCTATTGAAGAATATCATTCATTGGTTCCATGTTGTCATCAGTTGTTTAAAGTAAAAGTATCGAGTTCTCGCAAATTGCACAAAATTGATTCAGTACTCGTAAATTCGGGTCATAAAAGGAAATTTAGCCATTGTATGTTAAACGACTAAAATGGTTTTCGGCAATTTTTACCCGGGGTCTTGGATTGTAAAGCATCGTAATTTCCGTACCCCGCGATCGTAAAACAAATCCCGCCCAGCTTCGTTGCCCCAGAGCTTTTCAGAAGGGAGAAAAATACATAAAAATTGCCGTAATAATATAAACTACCTCTATTTACCCATGCTCTGCTTAATAAAATTAACAGAAAATCCCCAAGCCCGGACAACTATGGACAAAAATATTATCGTAAGTCACTCGTATCAATTTGCATATCTGTTTGTTAAAAAAAATCCAGGTTTTTATGACGCATGTTTTGAGTCAGGCATGGAATTTACGCAATATTTCCACCTTTATGAAATTAATCAGTAAATGATTTACCTGGAGAAAGACAGGCAGGAAAAGTATCCGAAGTGTGTAGTCTTTTATTCGATGTGGACCTCGGAGAAAATGATCGGGCCGAACAACACTGTGGGACTAATCAAAGGGATCGCGTCGGTCGCCAATCGAGTGACACAAATCAAGGACCCTCCATCGAACCCAGGTAGGAGACAGTACTCATTCCAAAACAAGAAATTGTGCCGAAAAGTCACTGAAAAGTTGCTAAGCCATCTTTAATCGTGAAGCAGTTTACACACGACGGGAAA
>CM065926.1:2857500-2870000 GCA_033439105.1 Magallana nippona | reverse complement strand
GAAAATGATAAAAAGTCAACAAACGCAATATCGTTTACAAAACATAAGAAGATTTGAAGAGATTGTACACATATCGCACAAATTGCATTCTTCTCCGCGTGGCTAAGAGAGGCCGTGGAAACCAAGTAATCATAGCAAGGAAGCTCTGTCTTTGATTTTAAGCCCAGCTTCCCAACTATACACCGACAGTAGATCAAGCAAAACGTCAAATTCATATTACAAAAACTGATCCCTTGAAAACCCTTTTATGAAATTATCAGTAGAATGCCACACAAGAAACAACTCCCCGATTACTATCTTACGTACACGTGAAGTTTTTAAATATATTTGTATATTTAGAACACAATTCATCAATAAATCATATAATGTCCAGATATGTGCAACATCAGAAATGAAAAAAAATAACATTATTCGTTTCGAATTTTAAAATCAAATACCTTACAATCGCTGATGGCTAGTTGAAAACCAATCGCTTGAAATCCAAATACATACACTACGTTTATTGACTTATTTCATAGTCGCAAAAAGATACTGCCGTTTAATACTTTTTAACATAAAAATACGAATAGTAATTAGCTTTTCACATTGGTATCTTTTTATCATAAATGTTGCAATTGTTACAACAGCAGTTTTATTGCTTCATGCATCCAACGGTTAAGAGAGATACTGATGTGATTTCTGATAGTTAGCTATGACAATACACGGCTTGACAGTGAATGAATCCCGCCAGCCACCAGCCAAGGATGTAAACCACCGAGTTTATTGTTGTTTTTCCTTGTTGTTATTTGTATACTTGCTACTAAAACCTTCTTGTGTAACTCAAGAAATGGTGAAACGGAATTCCTTACTACATGCGAAACTCCGAGAGTGCTAATCAGACGAAATGTCATAACCTTACCATGTGTGGGGACCCTACTAGCAAAGATGCAATAACGCAGGAATTTTACCATCATTTCAAGAAGATTCTGTTACTGGAAACCCCTACGCCACTGGAAATAGATCCCACACAGGCAGGGATAAAGGGTTCTTTATAATTTTTAGACTGCTGTGTTTATGATTTCCCGGGAACGTTATTGGTGTTGCATTTCAAACGCCTGAGAAGAACCTTAATACTTGATATGCGAACAATAATTACGATATAGTTTTTTACAATAAAGAGTAACACCTGTGCTTGGAGCTAGAACTATATGTCGGCACTTATTAGTATTAATGCATTTGATTGAAATAAAATCTATAACGTCTCTGCCTTATCGTCTTTGTCGAATGATAAACAGGTATTTCTATGGAGTGTTTCTCGCACATGTATAGTATCAACGTTACATTTTACACCCAACAAATGGGTTTGTAAGCAAAAACTGCAACGGTTCATTGCAACCTAAAGTATGAAGTAAGGCAGTCGCTCTGTCATATAATCGACAGGTTATGGGAAAAAATAATTGATTTAATGAATCGTAGGCTCTGATCTTATTTCAGTTTTGTTAGTTTAATTATTTTCCATTTAGTGAAGTAGAAACTGCAGATTTTCAAAATCATAATCATGACTAACAACCACGTGGCTTATATTTTTTTTTAGAGTAAAGAAAAATGTCTTCCCTCTCCAGAGCTAATTGTTTGTTTATTTCTACATTTGTCATTCTCGGTATTCGTGCTGGGTGAAGAGTTTTGAATTGCTGTTACCATAAATATTTCAGCCTTTCATCACCACAGAAGACTTAGACGGGGTTGTCGTGATAAATTAATCTGCACGGACTGCAACATGTATCCACATGCCTCAAGACTATGTAGATTATTTTCCGTCAACATATCGGGTCTCTCTTACAGTTAAACACTTCTTTGAAGATCCAAACACCCCAAAAATAATTAAGTGAGATTCTTGTTCACGTGTTGACACCCAAGACCTACTATTAATCTTCAAGATTTAATAAAGAAAACGTTATTTTGTATAAACTGATGTAGCACAAACTGTGGATAAAAAATGTAGTATTTTTAAACAATGCATATGTTACCCGGCTCTACGAACCGTGATTATTTTTGCCTTCTAAATTCATTTGCCTCCCGGTAATTTGAGTTGTTCAGGGCGGAAAACGGCTCATTTAGGACGGGTGTTCAAAACAAACATTGTAAGTGTATATCTTAAATATATATGTATATATTGCATTCCTTTCCCAATACATTAAAGAATTCTATTGTGTAATATGATACAAAATAGTGATTAAAATTAGAGGAATATGTTCATTTCAATTTTACCCGAAAAGTTATATCATCCAAATCAAGATGGTGTTAAAAAGTTTGATTTTGTTTCTAATGCGTAGCTGTTCACAAATTACTAAATATGAACACCAAGATTTTATAAAGGCGCCATAACAAAGGTTGAAATTACAATCTGCTAGACTGAAATTTTAATTCTACGTTCATTTTTTTAAATATCCACTACCACAAAGTCTTGAATGCATGCAATTCATCGTATGGTATGGTAATATGAGATTTATTTTGGTAAACGCAACGTTTTGAATAAAAATGAGCCGAGTTTTGACAAAATGGTATGAAAATATCAAAATATGACTGCAAGACAAGTTTTGGAGAAAAAGCATTAAGTCCACCTTCTCCTACAATTTAGTTGGAAAGTTCAGAAAGTGGCAAAAACAAATTCACCAACCAAATATTTATACATGTGCGTACATGATAATTCTTTAAATTGATCTTTAAAACCGCATAAATTCGACTGAGAACAGCGATAACATTTTTTCGGGGCGTGATCGGGATGCAATGCTTGGGTACCGTTACACGTAATTACATATTGGGTGTAACCTTCAGACGCAACAGCTAAAAGAACAGTGTCCGCATCTCTCACTCCTAAAATTCTTTGATATCTATTATTATTATTCGTCTATCTTCTATTCAATAAACATTTTGTTAGAAAAGAAGAATGATCTTTTTTTCATAGAAGAACAAAGATGAACAAAACCCTTCTTCACAGATAGAAAGAGATCGCAGATGTAGGGAACATTTGTCGAACACTTTAGACTCGACAAACCCAAGAGGAACAGTATTTGTGTGGTACTGATTGTGTGGTCGATAGAAAGAAGTTATAAAGGATAAACTTTTGTACATTAAGAACAGTATAATATTTAGCAGCAGGTTACATGCCGATTTATAGGAATATAAATTACTGAACCGCAGCCGTTAGTTCTCTCCGGCACATGACGGAATGATCTATGGACAGCAGAAGAACACAGGGCTTGCACGATGAATTATGATAAGAGTTTCACAGAGTTGTTGAAAACAGGATATTGCCATTATGATGGAGGAAGAAACTAGCAAAAATAGAACTCTGCTAAAGTCTACATCAATTAGAATAGGAAGAGCAAATATTGACCATGTATATCAGAATGGCATGACCCTTTATTTTAATCATTCCTTAGATCTTTGTTGTACAGTGTTTGGAATTGCTATGTTATTTTGTCTAACACTGAATTGAAATCAATCGTACACCATTAGTTAATGTTCAGAACAATTGTCTCATGCAAATGAATTCAACGAGATATAATTAAAAGTTGAAATCTTCTACCGATCTTGAGTGTAAAATGAGCAATAAGAACAGGAAAAACCGAACATGATCATAAATGAGCAGAAATGCATGTGAATTTTTCAAAAAAGCAGAATAAAACTTAAAGATTGATTTATCAGTGATAGGTTAATGTAATACACATATGTACACAGTAACAGGCGGCTATCAGACACATCGGGTCGCATCGTTTGATTGATTCGATCACAATCAATAGGAGGGGAGAAAAGATACCTCCTTAATTGAAGAGTTTGAGAAAAGTCATTATGCTGTATTCAGATAACGACGACTTAAATGTACATTTACTTTGGGTGGAAAGCATGCTTGGGGTAACATTTGTGGGGATAAGGTCACTAATGAGATTTCTATTATTTTACACAAAAATTTTTGTTTATATATAGGTATTTAGATAGTATATGAATTTCCAATTAATGTTCAATATTTCTTGACACATATATAAAATCTGTAACGTTTACTGTTTATTGTTTTATTTCTTCATTGTTAAGAGGGCTCGATGGTCGTGGCCATTTTAAGACTATATTGATCTCATTAAAATGAAGAGCTCTATATAAAGGTATAGGAAACTATTCAAATTTTAAGGCTAATATATATAATTTTTTTTTCTTTTCAGAATAAAAGTTTATATCTTAAAACATCATTTCCAAAAATTTAAGGTAGATCTGACGGTTAATTCGTTGACCACCCAGCCTCCTTAATTTGGACTGGCTATATGTAAAGGAATGTTATTAAAGAGAATCATGTAACAATGATATACATTCTTTTTTATGTAATTTAGAATAGGGGTTTCTTTTATATAGAATGTAAAATACATTATTTAAAAAATAACATCTGATGACCATTAATTTTAAACATCAACAAAAGAAACGTTTCAGAACAATATGTCCATATAGTACGGGGATACATATCATAGTTATTCTTCTTTTATTTGGAATCTGATCAATTTGTTTCAAATTCGATTCAATAATGCTTAGTATCAAAATGTCATCTTTTGCATAACCCTGACCTTGTTCTCGGTATCTCTCTATTGTTTTCATTTGTTAAATTGAATAGAGTTGAAAAGTATAAATCATTAAACATTCAGTATAATTTCGCTCAAGCTTTGTCCAGAACGGTATCCCCGTTTTTATTTCCTATCCAAATTATACGGCACATCCTTGTAGTAGATTTGATCTTTTGTGATCAAAGTATCGTTTATAACAATTCTCCTTATGACGCTGTTGACCATTCGAGGAGATGTCTGAAGATGACCACACTTAATAGAGCAAACAATAACAAGCCGAGAATGTCCGACTCGTCGCAGATAACGGCATAATGTGCAGAAGCGGAGCCGTCTTCAAACAGAATTAAGATGGCTAAAGAGACCTTGGAGTGTCTTAATGGTCAGTTCTGTGTATTTTCTGGACAAGATGACTTTAACCTCTGTCCAATATCGTGGGAAATTTGATAATGGTCTACCGCAGTATATGATATACAGTTATACACATCAATTTCTGTAGACCATCTACCATTGTGTGAGCAATGCCCATTTTTGTTTTACAGTTGCCAATGTAAATAATATGATTTTAAACCTAATTGAAATTATTATAACATATTGCATTAATTACACATATCAGAATTTCATTGAATATGAGAATAGGTGCTTTGCACGTTTTGATGTAAGAGTCTATATCACACAAGACAAGGAGCACCGTAAGGCAGGATATCAAGATTGTTTGATGGAACGGTCTAGTTTGTTGAGATAAAAAGAACCCAAGTATCATGACGTCAGAGTATCTGATCTTCGGTGACTTTGTCAGTTATTTTGGTCAACTAATAGACTTTAATTTTTTGCCGTCTGTTTCCAGTAAATGGGATCCATAGCCATGTAACGCTGCTATGATCAAGTAATTTCTTGGCCTATTTTGAGAGAACTCCGGTTATCATTTTTTCACCCTTGTAATGCTACATAGAATCCATTTGTTATGCAATTGACGGAAATGCAGGTTATTTATAATTTTATCACGCATATTTTAACGTATATTAGTTTAAGTTTCTGATCAAATTGATTTTACAAACTTCTGTATAGTAATCTCACGATGCGTCTTCACCAAGTGATAACTTTGCAGAAATATTATATATTTCTTGTGATCAAACTGTTTCGGTAACAGAAAACCATGACCCTAAACAGAGAAACAATATCAAAAGCTATCAAGAATATTCTCTTGCAATTTTTCAAAGCCAAAAGCGTTACAAAAATGTTTTTACAAATAAAATCTCGTCTTAATATTTAACACCTTAATTTCTTAGTACATACCAATTTCTTGAGTAAAAAATCCTACATAAAAAGGTTAAATTCCCATCCATTTTCAAAATGTGTTTTGTTGATTTGGACCCGAATCATCAATTGAGGAAAATTAAAATGAACTAAGCTCTTGGGAGAAGAAGATAAAGTTTTATTGGTCTGGTCTTAATGCGTCCCATATGGTTATTAAACTGTTCCTCAAAGTCATAACAAACTCATAATATTAGTTAGTACCATATAAAAACGCACTTGAATAAAAGATGTGCCTGCAACCCAAAATATTTAGAGAAAGAAGAATTTCGATTCTATACTGTACTCAACAATTGTACTCCAAATTAGAAAATATGAGTGGTTCTTTTATTTCAAATACATTGTATAACTTTATATTAATTTGTAAAGTTACAAATTGTAATACTTTCCTCCACTGACATCATGAATAGACGATAACGTCTTCAAATCCATTGAGACAGTAGAATCTCGATCTCTGCTCAACAATTTATTCTAGATTAGACAATTTAAGTGATTCTTTTACTTAAAAAAAATAACTTAATAATATTTTGTAAAGTTTAAAATTTCAATACTTTTCTCAACTGCCATCATGAATTGATTATAACGCTTTCTTTGTTTCATTATTTTTCGTTCTTAGAGCAACAAATTCATGATATTGAAAAAAGAAAAATAAGCAGTAGTAGAAACTTTTGATCTTTTAAAATCATCAACTAAAGCGGTGCCTTACTCTTGAGTGCAAGCCCCTGGCCCTGTTTATGTGGAATTAATGGCCGTCAATGGGTCGCCCCCTGACGCCCATACAGTAAAAAATGTAGTAAATAAGGATTAGACCCCACTCAGCCACTTTCAGCGCTGGGAACCTCCCACGGACACAGGTAGTCGTACCCGTAGACTGTGACCCTTGGTCAATTGACCTCTAGCTACTCTACCAGCCACATTATCGGGACTGCCCTTCCGCCCGTTTAATATTGTCCATTTAAATCGTAAAAATTGATCAAAGGTAAACAGTGGGTTTTATTATAATGATCCTGATTTATTTATTTGCTGTCCCTGTGATGATAAGTTGGAGAATTGATTATGTATAACAATGTGTTAGGAGCCATTGTTATCAAACCATCAGAAGGACTTCAAAATATCATACAGATATTACAGAAGCATTAAGCATTTCACTCATTTACATATTACTGAGAAAAAATCGCAATTATACAATAAAAAAATAACAATATTATCTGCAAATTGTTTAAACCTTGAGAATGGGTGTGAAACAAGCCACCAATTTTGTTCTTTTGATTATATCACCAAATAAAATGGAAATAAAAAAAATGAAATATTGTTGACTCTTTATAGAATATCAAACAATTCCAAGAAATATTATAGTTTGGGTTAATATCTAAATTATACAGTTATGTTTATTGAATTATGTTCATCAGTATAATATACATAACTGTAGTTCTGTTAATGATGTTATCTGAAATACATATCAGTTTTATATCTTCACATTTACGTTCTCACAGAACTATGGAATATATTTTTGGATAACGTTGAGAAGTCTTAAATTCGTTTACAGTTTTTTGAAAGACCTCCATGATGCAGTGTTTTACAACATACGAAGGGATATTCTTTGTTAGAATAATTCTTATAAATCTAATTAAAAAATCTTTTTTTTTAAAGAAATAAATATGTCCTTACAATATATAGAACACAGAAAAGAGGGCATGGTAGGCTTAAGGGTTAGAATTATTGGGGGAGGGGGGGGGGGGGTGAACATGACTAATAATGGAAATAAACAGAATTCAATTATCCCAAATTCTTAAAAGAAATCTCTCTTGATCGACTTTTTGCACATTTCAAACCGTATTTGCATAGTTGGTCCACATTTATTCAGGAACCGAAATACACTCATTTCTGGTTGTGTCGTAAAAACGCGATAAAAAGCGAGGTCCTAATGGACAGGCTTGCGTATCGCAGAAGAAACAATTCCAGGTTTCTGCATTTTCTTGGAATATTAAGCTAGGGATTAGAAACCGCTTTACAACACCCTTGTCTTATTAAGTATCTCTGAATCAGCTCATACATTAATTTATGAGGGACACAATCTAGTAATTTTAAAGGAAAATTGTTAATATCTTTGGGAGAAAATACCATTTTCAAAAATGGTTTTTGTTATAGTATGGTTTTTTTCCAAAGTCATTTCGTTAAAAATTCACTAACAGTGGTACAAGGAAGCCACATGATCATTCTTTTTTGACATGAGTTCCTTTCCTGTACCAAAAGACTCAGATTGTATATGTGACACACAAAATGAAATTGTATTTCACACACACACTTCATGAATGATTTATACGCATGTGTGCATTAAATCATAGCATGTAATCATTTTATTTTGTTTCGAGTGAAATAAAACAATGTGTCGGTAGGCTTTGAACAGACACATGTGATAAATTACGAAAAAAGGAAAGGACCGAGTTAATCATCTGAAACAAGTAACAATAATTCAGAGTCCAGGCCTGAAAGAGAAATCAGCAGAGGGAGGCCTATAAACATCATCGCTGGGTGATCTAAGAAAGATACCACATAGCAAAAGTATAGACACTCATAACGCATTCATGTTCAACAGAAATACATCAATTGTGCATGAAAATTGGTATTGATAGGAACTGGGGTAGACATTTTATTCACATCGCTGAACAATCTGACAAAGAGCTTGGAAAAAGATGGTACATTTACCAGGTGTTTCGGCGAGACCACTTAAGGTCTTAAAAACTTAAAAAATTAATAAATGCAATATCTGCAGGTTGAAGCGACACATCAATTCATCAAACCAATTTCAATATGTAGTGTATTGATGAAATAAATGAAATATATCTAGAGGGTACCCGGTTTGTCCATGTTCGGCCTTAAAATATTTGCAAATAATAAAAAGTCATATAATTTTATTACACTAATGAAAAATTCAATTTGCAGCTTTGTTAATTGTTTCTAATTTCAATAGTTGATGGATGTTAACTATTAATTGTGCTTTACACAAGACAAAATGGCAAGAACTTTTCAATTTGTAGCTTTGGTAGTGAAATGTACAAATAAACCATTAATTTCAATATCTGATGGGTATATAAGATACCAGGCAAAACAATACAAAATACATAAAATTTAGATTTGTAATTTTGTTGATAAATATATACTATTGATTTCAACATCTGATTAATATAAAATGTATGCTTAACAAGAAAAAATAACCTATTCATGTAAAGAAAATTAAATCATGATTAAATTATGATTAAAAAACACCTTGATTATCTCTTACAGTTAAAGTAAATCTACATATTCAAATTCTAATAAAAGAAACTATATGAATTTTTCAGAAGGTAGTTCAAAGAATATCTTCTAAATTCACATTTGATCATGAGTTGCAAAACTTTCAAACAAATGTAATTTAATAATGAAGTATGATTAAATGATGCTGAAAAATTGTTCATTAGACGTTCAGAAAGAACTTTATTGAAGTTACCGAAACACAAATTTGATGATTAAATAAGACAATAAAATAACACAGAATTAAGTTTTGAAGAAACACTAAATAGTCATACACAAAAATGTGCAATGATTACTTTAAAATTATTGTTCGTAAACAAAGCAATTTCCTCAAAGGCCAATTACAAGACTAGTGCAATGTACATACAAAGACAATTACATACAATGACAGTTACATAGTACACGTGCACTGGATGGAAGATGGCGGCTGTTGTCACTAGCCGTGGCTTATTTGATCTATTCTGAAAAATTTACGACCTAAAAATAAGAGTAGGAAGATTTGAACGGTACTTTTCTGGCATTATAATTCTTTGCCTTGTGGTAATAATAATAAGACGAAAAATAAAATGGGTTTTATGGTCATTAGAAGGGACTGTGTGAGCAGGTAGGTTATCCCTCAGTGGAGGGGTATCTCTTACATTTACGATTTCATTAAAACTGTTTTATTTTTCTTTTATGTGCAAGAAGGTATAATAGTGTTGTAACAGATTAAGAAAATTCAGGATTTCTGCAAGTAATTGCATTCTGCAGAATAATTGATCATATAAATTTGGGGTAATATTTGATGTGAAATCATGTCTTTATCATCTTTTATGAAGATTTGATGGCAGACATTTCCACACACCTTTGTTAATTGTCCCCAAAAACGAAGATCGAGTCATAAAAGATCTCTTTGTTTCTTTATTACGCGAAACATAAGAATGACATTGGAATTTCAAAATTTCATCAAATCAATATCCCTTTTGCAAAATAAAATGAAAATTTTCTTGTGAGTATAGCGTCTAAGATTACGAAGCGTTTTCATAAAACATTTTTGGGCCGTTCGCTCGTCAACTAAACAATCTGATTTTCATGGACAGCCACCTCGTGTATATATCAAAATTTCAATCTGGAAGTCCGCTCTTTTGACTTACGATTGGTCGTAAACAATAAGTTGAAACACAATATTTTCATTTAGCTGCCTGTCGTTTTGTCCTGGTGCCATGGTGTTTTGTTGCCGAATCTCGATCCGGGGGGAGATATGTGTATAAAAGGCCAAAAGCCGGTCTATAAACCATCTCGCAAGATAGTGGATCTGACTTACGAGTTCTTAGATCTGCCTTTGTTACATCTAATGTCCCGCCTTACAAAACGGTCGCATTTTTAAAATCTTTTTTATCACCGTGGACTGTCGAAGACAAAATAACATGACCATATTTATGACACGCCAAATTTTAGATTGAAAACACAATTTGACGTATCTTCCCAAGATTTATGTTAAAAAGAAGGTGAAAAGCCAATATTTAGAACTTAATTTTCCCTTTAATATTGTAATACTATCATTCATCATGGGTGAGAAACGCGTAAAATGTACGATTTAGTTATTGTTTCAAGAGTGTTAAGTCTAAAGCTTCTTAACACACATGAAATAAACACAAAAGTCTTTAAACAGTGATTTTCTTATAACCCAAACGAGTTGGGTAATTGCTTACTTTTGTTTTAGCTTCTACGCCAAACATCGTATCGGTACTTAGAGGCAAGGGTCTTAATTCATTTATGTACAAACATAAATTTCACCTAACTACAAAGGTTAGGGCCAAGGTCTTTGTCTTTTATCACACAGAAGCCTTGTCTTTGACATATATTCACATTTTTGAAATTTGGCACAATAAGAAACTATATCAAACACATATTATCAGCTAAAATTACTCTGAAACACGTGGAAACGTCAATGACCCCAGGTACAAAAGGATTTCCCACTTAATGACGACTTCAGTAATTTGCATAATGCATCAAATAATTTTCTCTTTTCTGAATTTGTACTAGTTTTTACATGTTTTGGAAAAGAGCTACACACAGGAACAGGATTTCATGGAGAATTAAGAATAAATAAGAATGGATTGGGATAGTTTTAGAAGGTCCTCGGTTTGACGTAAACATTATACTTATAACACAGAACGGATATCCGTCTTTTGAACTCGCCTGGATTTGGAGAGCTGTGACAATATTGAAATCACATGGTACACTCTAGACATCATCTTTGTAGAGTATTGTTATCTCGTATGCAAAAAGCAATAAAACTTCTAAAGCGTTGCAGCATTGAGAGCCGCTAGTGTGATGGTTTTTGTTCAAACGACTAGAGAATTTGAAGAAGTATAAAACTCAAGCCTGAACAATAAAACTCCAGTAAAATATTCATTTTATGGGGGGTTATGGAAAGTGACCTATATCTCGGGTGTTTTATATAACTTTTACAGGCATCTAAGTTTCTGTATAAGGGTCGGATTCGCTGATACCAATTGAAAGTGTTCCTGCATTTATTTTACACGCCTAATATCAAAAGACGTTTGGAGTTTATTTGTGTCATATACTCCTGGCCCCAGGATCATGAAGCAAACTTAGACTTAAGTCAAAACTTGTACACTGTATGAATGTCTCCTGATTGAAAACACTGACAAAATTGAATTGCTATTAAAAGTGTTTTGATATTATGTTGTTAAATACAAATTTCGATTATAATTTTATGATAAACAATTTTTTTATAACTCATTGAAATTTTGACTTAAGTCTTAAATTGCTTCATGATCCTGAGGTCTGGAGGGAAAGTTCTATTCAGAACTGTACGATTTTAATTCAATCAAAATATTCTTTTTTTCAGTATATACTTCAATGGATGAATAATTTAGCTTGTTAACAGTTAATAAATTGTTCAGTTTTTTGTCATCATTTGAATTCTGTAAAAATTACTTTTATAGCTATAAAAAAAATTAAGGCCCAGATGATGCAAACAAAAATTGGACGTGTTTAGATGAAGTGGAAAGAAAGAAGAAATGCCCAACTGCTCCACTTATACCTAATGAAAATAAACATTACAATGTATAAAAAAACATAATGTGTCTGATTTTTGCAATTTCGAAATTCCTTGTTTTACATGATATTTTTGTATTTTGGTGTTTTTGCTAATACCAAAATACCATCGTCATAGAATCAAAGCATCACAGAAGACGTTATCTTATACTTATATTTAAGACATTTTTAACTTTTATTCAGAACAAGGCCCATCTTAAATTGTTTTGCGTTGCTTGGCAACAAAAATAAAATTAGATTGAAATG